>CM019702.1:46945424-47165424 GCA_009760885.1 Achatina immaculata | reverse complement strand
TCCACATCTAATGGATTTCTGAAAGCTACTGGATGTACTTTTGCCTAAAATAGTTACAGCTGTGTTTGCTGTTGGATGTTACGTTACATATTTGGAGCTGTGTAAGTTAGTTTTTATTTTTCACACATTTTTCAATTTTTTCTCTTTCACATTGGAAACCTCGAGGATTTTCGATGTAAAGTAACAGAGCACAGTGTTGTATGGATTAGTCAGTCATTCGCATGTCCCTTGCGGAACTTTACCTCCCTAACAGCTCTCATGTAGGCCTCTCGGTTGTAAGCAAGATCCCCTGTTACTGATGCGTCTATGTGCAGATTATCAACGAAGTCTTGCAGCCATCTTCGCCTTGGTCTTCCTCTCTTTCTTTTTCCCATTATGTACTCTTCCATGACTGTTTTCTCTAAATTCTCATGACGTTTAATGTGTCCAAAATATTTAAATTTTCTCTGTTTAATCCTCTTTACTAGCCAACTTTCTTCAATATTAAGTTCTTGCAGTATGAATATATTTAACATGGCTAGGCTTCGAAAAATCTTAAACAAAGCACTTCAGACATGGGACAAAGAAAAGTGACAAGACTGGGACTTGTGCCACGGAATTCAGCAGGACGGGAAAACCGTCTAGATACGAGATGCGTCTAGATGCGCACTAATCAACTTCGTTATCTCGCACTTCCAGCGGCTAGATTAACTTTATGTAACATAGTTTTCTTTACTAACGTCTGATCTGTGGATTTTACTAAATTTTGATAATATTCCAATTTTTCCTCTCTGTTTAAAAAAAAATTATTTACAGCTTATTTTTCCTCGATTTCGTTTCAATGTGCATGTCGCTTAGTTTTAAAACCAACGCCATTTATATTGATTACTATGTAAAACTGAAAGGAAACAAGATTAAGTAATACATAAACTAGTGATCAGTCAGAACAGTGTATTTTTTTTCCGACATAAAATTAGTCATACAATGTTGTTATGACTTCCGCTACTCGTGTGAGACAACTTTCCCTTGTCACCAAAAATCTGTGTTCCCGAAATCTTTGACCGAGGAAAAGTAAGAGTTAAAAAAAAGTGCTCTCCAGCGTCGAAGGTAAACATCAACTGATCTTTGTTCTGTTACTAGTGTCTGATGTGCTGTGAACATTAACCACAACATTTGTGTGTTACTTTAGAGTTCTCTATAACTTGTGTATCTGCGTGGAAAGATGGAATATTTATAGTGAAATCTAGCCGGGCTGAAATACTTGCTTATCTATTTCTTCTCTTAGCTCGCTTTTATAGCCTATATTTGCTGTTCTGCCTTTTACGCAAAGACTATTCCTTCCCCCTTTTTTTTTTTTTTTGCAATTCGTGTAAAAAAAAAAAAATCAAACAAATAAGGTCATCTACGTGAGTTCATCAATGCTTCCTAGAAAGAGATTTCAGAAAGAACCGACAATGGATCTGTAGCCAAGTATCTTTTTAAAAAGAACAAAAGAAACAAAGAAAACAAGTTCTTTGAAAATATATTACAACAGCCGGCATGAAAAAAATCTGCAGTTAATCTGAGTTACATTATAGCGCTGTCAAAGAAGATAACGGCGACAGCTCTTGATAGTCACATTCTGAGCATTTATTTCAGAACACGAAGAATATCTACATGTATCTTAGAAACAACGGTTTATTGTCGGCGTAATCCAGTATCGTCTTTCATATTAATCATTGCTCGTGTGCTGGCTTGTGTATTCTCTTAATATCTCACTGGCCATTGGAGCAGGATTTTGTGTGGTCCAGATAAATAGCGGCGGTGGGGAGGGGGAGGGGGGATCGCTTTTTGTAAATTTCTTTGTTTCAGATCCTGAAGGTCTTTGAACTCAAGAAATATATGGACAAACGTTTGGAAACACAGTCTGTGGAATTGTTTGTATAAATATTTTTTTGATGATAGAGGCCTTCATTTTGTCAAATATCCATTTTAAACAATATTTTTTTCATAATTTAAAATGTCGCTAATGTCAATATCTGAAATATATAGAAACATGTGAAACAGCAACAATAACAGCTTGACATCTGTTACTTTTAATAGTAACGCCAAGACATATTACGTAAATGTCATGATAATTTAGAGAAGACAGTCTTGGAGTGGTACATAATGGGAAAAAGAAAGAGAGGAAGACCAAGACGAAGATGGCTGCAAAGACATTGTTGATGATCTGCGAATGGACGCATCAGCAGCAGGGGCATCTTGCTTACAACCGAGAGGCTTACAGGAAAGCTGTTAGGGATGCAAAGTTCCACAAGGGACATGCAAATGACTGAATGACTAACTGAGTTCAGGAACGAAAATATGGGTTAGGGATGCAAAGTTCCACAAGGGACATGCAAATGACTGAATGACTAACTGAGTTCAGGAACGAAAATACGGGTTAGAGATGCAAAGTTCCACAAGGGACATGCAAATGACTGAATGACTAACTGAGTTCAGGAACGAAAATACGGGTTAGGGATGCAAAGTTCCACAAGGGACATGCAAATGACTGAATGACTAACTGAGTTCAGGAACGAAGATACGTCAGTCAAATTGGCTAAGTTTCTTCTTCTTCTTCTTCTTCTTCATGAATCATGCTGTCCGCAGGAGGTCTTCGAAGGAACCCCAGAGTTTCCACTCCATGCTTCTTTCTTGCGGCACCATCTGGGCTCTGAGGTTTCTGTACATCGTTTCTTGGCTACTTCTGTCCGTCGCATTCTAGTTTGTTGTTGTTGTTGTTGTTGTTGTTTTTGGTGGGGTTTTTTTTGGGGGGGGGGTCGAAACCGTTAAAGTATTTTTAATGAATGATTTAAGAATTGATGTAACTTTCTTTGAATTTATTTTTTTCTTCTTCTTCTTCTTCATGAATCATGCTGTCCGCAGGAGGTCTTCGAAGGAACCCCAGAGTTTCCACTCCATGCTTCTTTCTTGCGGCACCATCTGGGCTCTGAGGTTTCTGTACATCGTTTCTTGGCTACTTCTGTCCGTCGCATTCTAGTTTGTTGTTGTTGTTGTTGTTGTTGTTGTTGTTTTTGGTGGGTTTTTTTTTTTTGGGGGGGGGGGTCGAAACCGTTAAAGTATTTTTAATGAATGATTTAAGAATTGATGTAACTTTCTTTGAATTTATTTTGATTTCTTCTGGCCCAGTTTGTCCTTTCTTTATAAGTGACTGCAAGACAAACAGAGGAGCAGCGTAGGGAGAGAATACTTTGGCCGGTTGCGTGTGTCCTTTAACAAATAAGAGCTCACATTTAACCACGGCAGACGCTAGCGTCTTTGCAAATAATAGCAATAAAAGCTAACATTTAACTACAGGGAACAGTGTTTGTAGTTTCAAAAATGAATGTCAACTTGTGAAAGCGTATCGCTTGATCAGTTCGCCCTGCGTATTTATTTTGTTGCTGCTGATCATGAAGTAGTGAGCATTGCTGGAAGTGCACATATCTTCTTCTTCTTCTTCTCTGTCGACTTGTTGTTGTTGTTCTTTTTCTTCTTCTTCTTCTTCGTCGTCGTCGTCGTCTTGTTGTTGTTCTTCTTCTTCTTCGCCGTCGTCTTTTTGTTGTTGTTGTTCTTCTTCTTCTTCGCCATCGTCTTTTTGTTGTTGTTGTTGTTCTTCTTCTTCTTCTTCTCCGTCGTCTTTTTGTTGTTGTTGTTGTTCTTCTTCTTCTTCTTCTTCTTCGCCGTCGTCTTTTTGTTGTTATTGTTTTTGTTCTTCTTCTTCTTCTTCGCCGTCGTCTTTTTGTTGTTGTTGTTGTTGTTCTTCTTCTTCTCCTCCTCTTTCTTCTTCTTCTTCATCGTTGTCGTTTGTTGTTGTTGTTGTTCTCTTCTTCTTCTTCTTCTTCTTCGTCGCCGTCGTCTTTTTGTTGTTGTTGTTGTTCTTCTTCTTCTTCGTCGCCGTCTTGTTGTTGTTATTGTTGTTGTTGTTCTTTGTCTTTAAGTTGTTGTTGTTGTTCTTCTTCTTCTTCGTCGTCGTCGTCGTCTTGTTGTTGTTGTTGTTGTTCTTCTTCTTCTTCAATCTCACTGAAACTGCAAGCTGGTGTTCTTTGAAACCGACGCGGTAAAGATGATGTGACACAGCATCGTGTGCTCTGGGGGGGGGGGGGGAGGGGCGGGTTACAGCAACTTTTGTTTTTTTTTCATTCGCTGAGTGGAGATCAGAAGCAGTAGGTGTAACATTTTTACCAGACTCCACCACCGTGGAGGCTATGGCAGTCCCTGCCCCGTTAGCCAGGGTACCCCTGTTTACAGGGAGCATCAACGGAGAGGTGGGACATGGTCTTGGTCAGCTGTGGATCGCCAGCCCTGACGCTAGCATGCCAGCTATAGGTCGATGATTGCCACCAACGGACATCGTCTTCGAATTTAACCAATATAATACTGACATCGTGTGCGCTGCGTACCAAATGATTTTCCCACATAGAATTCCAACTGTTTCAGCTAAATACACCAATCAGTTTGTGTTTGGTCAACAAAGTATTCTTTTCTCTCCCCACCCGCCCCCCCCCCCCCCCGAAAGGAAAAAAAACCAGGAATTTATGTTTCAATTTATCATAGAAATTATTTACCTGTTCTCTTTCTTAACGTTCACCGCATTTTCTAAGTTTTCTCCTTTTTACTTGTAGTTTTTATTGTTATTACTTCTCTAACTAGAGGAAGTGGTAGTAGATGCAGCAGCAGCTATAGTAATAATAGAAGTAGTAGTAGTAGTAGTAGTAGTAGTAGTAGTAGTAGTAGTAGTAATAGTAGTAATAGTAATGGCAGTAATAGTAGTAGTAGTAGTAGTAGTGGTAGTAGTAGCAGTAGTAGTAGTAATGGTAGTTGTAGTAGTCGTAGTAGTAGTAGTAATTGTAGTATTTGTTCTAGTTGTAGTAGTAGTAGCAGTGGTAGTAGTAGCAGTAGTATTAGTAGTAGTAATGGTAGTAGTAATAATAGTAATAGTAGTAATGGTAATAGCAGTAGTAGTAGTAATGGTAGTAGTAATAGTCGTAATAGCAGCAGCTGCAACAGTAGTAGTAGTAATATTAGTATTTGTTCTAGTAGTAGTAGTAGTAGTAGTAGTAGTGGTAGTGGTGGTAGTAGTAGTAGTAGTAATGGTAGTAGTAGTAATAATAGTAGTAGTGGTAGTAGTAGCAGTAGTAGTAGTAGTAGTGGTAGTAGTAGTAATAATAGTAGTAATGGTAGTAGTAGCAGTAGTAGTAGTAGTAGTAATGATAGTAGTAATAGTCGTAATAGTAGTAGTAATAATAATAATAATATAGTAGTAGTAGTAGTAGTAGTAGTAGTAGTAGTAGTAGTAGTAGTAGTAATATTTAGGCTTTTTTCTGATTCCCTTAAAACGATTCAAAAAGAAAGCAAAGAAAGAAAGAAAGATAGAAAAAAAACAGAAAGAAAGAAAGAGATAAGAACTTGATCGCTGTGGTCTAAACTGGCCTGCTGTTCAGTTTTTAAATTCCGGCTGTCACAATTGACAGATAAAAACGCCCCCCAGTTCGTCTCATCTTTTAGCTGGAGAATTATTTCAAGGGCTTGTTTTGAATGGTCCTAGCAAATATTTACCGTTGTTAATCCGTCACAAGCAAAGTTAGTGGTGAGAAAATATGATAAGAAGCACTCTGGGGAATGTAATTACGTCTTATATGTTACAGTTTTATGGTCTATGCCAAACATCACTTTACCGAGAAGTTTCTCTCAGGCTGGCTCAGTCTATCAGTATTAGATTTGCCTAATCGATCTGCGGTAACATTCAGTATCTGTGTCTCCTCACAAAGTCCAGTCTTCTCACAAAGTCCAGTCTACTCACAAAGTCTAGTCTCCTCACAAAGTCCAGTCTCCTCATGCTTACATCTTTTTTTTATCTTTATAGCCCTAGTTTTCTCCTGTATTGACTTATTGCTGGTTGAGACTAGCACGTTGGTTAGTACGCTGTTCTCTCGCGGCTAGACGGCTGCTCGTCCTACCGGAGTCCGTGTTCGAATCCCAGGTAATTATCTTGTGATTTTTCTTTCTCTCACGTCTCACTAAAGTGCTTTGTCTACGATTTTTTCGAGGTCTAATCCTACACAATTGTGCTCTCTTACTTTACCGTATAAAAGCCTCGTTGTTTCCTATTTATAAAAAAAAATTATTCCTTCGCTTTCTTTGTTTTCCTAAGGAAACCCCAGGTACCCATTTTTCGAGGCTGGGTTGACCCCGGTGCAGTTCGGTCCACAAAAAAAATCCACTCGAGTGCGAAATCGAACCGGGGACCTTCTGATTTAGCAAGTGAATGAACTAACCTCTACACCACTCTTTCATTTTCATTTGCATGACGCTTGCGGAACTTTGCCTCCCTAACAGCCCTCCTGTAGGCCTCTCGGTTGTAAGAAAGATGGCCTGCTGCTGATGCATCCATTTGCAGATCATCAACGATGTCTTGCATCCATCTTCGCCTTGGTCTTCTTCTCCTTATTTTTCCCATTATGTATCCTTCCAAGGCGGTCTTCTTTAGATTAACATGACGTTTAATATGTTTAATCCTCTTTACTAGCCAGCCTTCTTCAATATTAAGTTCTTGTAGTTTGGATATATTTGTTCTTTTTTATGTCCATGATATTTCAAAAATTCTTCCCTACACCACTATCGCATTTACATAGCTTGTATTGTAGTTTCCAACTTGAATCTCCAAAAGAACCGGAATGAAGCCAGATAGATGCAGTGGTTTGGATTAAGTATCATTCTACCCGCCAGGCAACGTTAGCACGAGTTTGGTGAAGTATCCTTAAAGGATTAAAGGATTAAGAAAAACTGTAAGAAGCAATGTCTTAATGAGCAAAGCTTTAACGTGATATATATATATATATATATATATATATATATATATATATATATATATATAATATATATATAGTCATCAAAGAACATCAAAACAAGAACCAAACTTAGGCTTTTCAATGCAAACGTAAAGACTGTCCTACTACATAGTTCGGAGACATGGGTTATGACCAAGGCAATACAACAGAGGATACAAACATTCCTGAACTACTGCTTGAGGAGGATTTTAAACATTAAATTGCAGAACAAGATCAGGAACGAGGAGGTCTGGGAAAGGGCAGGACAAGAACCTATGAAGCTACAAATATTGTCTAGGAAATGGAGGTGGATTGGCCACACACTGAGAAAACCTGACAGCAGCATAGCAAGACAGGCGCTGACATGGAATCCTCAAGGAAATAGAAAACGAGGAAGACCTAGACTTACTTGGAGAACAGAAATTATGACAGTGCTCAGAGACAAGGGATACACTTGGAAGGAAGCAGAGAATAATTTCAAGAACAGGGATGACTGGAGAGCCTTTATCTATGCTCTCAGGGGAGTGAAAGGCGATGATGATGATGATCCCATTCACAGTTTTTAAAGTTTCAGCATTTAATTTCACACCTTGGCTTCATATTCTTGATGCCATGAAGCTGACACTGGGCACCTGTATTTTCGATTTAAATATAACTGACTTACCAATTCTGGCAGTGTAACAGGTGGAAGCAGCAGTGACCAGTTCTGGCAGTGTAACAGGTGGAAGCAGCAGTGATCTCCTCCTGTCATTTATGGCCACGTGGTTTTGCGTGTTTGCGCTGATTATCAGTATATCATGAATTATCTGCCTTGAGAAGTTTTTGTCTCCCTTGTCTCCTCGGCGTAATTACGGGAGTGTCTGCCCTTGTAATCGGAACCGATTTCCAGTGTGATGTAAAATGTTACTGGTGCTTTCTTGTTTGCTGTTATCCCAACTTTTAATTACTTTAATTCTTATCCATATCTTTCTTCTTTGTTATCATCGTAGGAGGTTCTCTTTCCCTTGGCGCTTATGGCTTAAATCGCTGGCCGTTATTAATCAATTTAGTTCCCAGTGTAGTAGATCTGTATGTGGAATATCTCTCAAAACTCTACCCCTCCAGAGGATCCATAACCCAGGGTCTTGGCCTTTCAGTTTGGTGTCTAGTCAGCTTCCCTAAATTTCTTTGCTGCTAGGGAATAAATCAACGTCTCACTCAGCACTGTCTCTGCCAGCAAAAATAGCTACTCAAGGGCATACTTTGATCAGGGCAGATAAAAGGTTTAGTGTAATCACAAAACACCAGACTCCACACACGTTTCCACCAGGTCACATAGAAACACACAACTTTATGTTCTCACGGTACGGTTAGCATCAACATGAAACAGAAGATGACCATGATTATGAAAATCAACGTGACCAAACCAAGCGTCACTCACGTGACAGTCTTGGCGTCCTATCACTCCACGTGACGGTCTGGGCGTCCCGTCACTCCACGTGACGGTCTGGGCGTCCTGTCACTCCACGTGACAGTCTTGGCGTCCTGTCACTCCACGTGACGGTCTTGGCGTCCTATCACTGCACGTGACGGTCTTGGCGTCCTGTCACTCCACGTGACGGTCAGGGTGTCCTATCACTGCACGTGACGGTCTTGGCGTCCTGTCACTCCACGTGACGGTCAGGGTATCCTATCACTCCACGTGACGGTCTTGGCGTCCTATCACTCCACGTGACGGTCAGGGTTCTATCACTGCAACGTGACGGTCTTGGCGTCCTATCACTCCACGTGACGGTCAGGGTGTCCTATCACTCCACGTGACGGTCTTGGCGTCCTATCACTCCACGTGACGGTCAGGGTGTCCTATCACTCCACGTGACGGTCTTGGCGTCCTATCACTCCACGTGACGGTCAGGGTGTCCTATCACTGCACGTGACGCTAATACTGATTGTCAACATCTCTTACGAATACTTGTCTTTTATTTAACATAAATGAACACAAATTATATAGGAGTTACTTTTCTAAGTAAACTGCATATATCAAAATACGCAATATGCTGTTGTTGTTGTTGTTGTTGCTGCTGCTGCTGTTGCTGTTGTTGTTAAATTAGCATATATAATGTCCAACAAATGAAAATGGGTGTAAAAAGTGTGGCTACTCAGTTTGTCATCTGCAGAAAGACGTAAATGCTACAGAAGAGTTCTTCAGATATCATGGACACAAAAAAGAACAAATATATCCTTACTACAAGAACTTAATATTAAAGAAGGTTGGTTAGTAAAGAGGATTAAACAGAGAAAACTGAAACATTTTGGACACATTAAACGTCACGAGAATTTAGAAAAGACCGTACTGGAAGGATACATAATGGGGAAAAAGAAAGAGAGGAAGACCAAGACGAAGATGGTTGTAAGACATCGTTGATAATCTGCAGATGGGTGTATCAGCAGCAGGGCATCTTGCTTACAACCGAGAGGCCTACAGCAGAGCTGTTAGGGAGGCAAAGTTCCGCAAGAGACATGCAAATGACTGACTGACTCAGTTTGTGACCTGTATAATGGCGTGTTGAAAAATTTGTTGAGATAAGTAGTATTTTCCACCAGTCAAATATGTATATCATGAATAATGAACTTCAGCAATGCACTAAGTTCCCTGGTTTAGAAACCCCTATTGAAGGCACGCTATGAGGCCTGCACAAGATAAGCTTGTCTGTGAACAAAATAATACGATAGGTATTCAAGATAAGCTGTCCTGTGGTATGTATAGTGTGGTTTGTGTCAGTGGCAACCCCCTGTCTTATGAACACACTTAAGAGAATAAAGGTGGATTATCGGACAGAACTGAAGTATGGATCTGAAAAAGGGGGGGGGGAGGGGGAGGAAGACCGCTCAAACAAAAGAAGCATCAAAGACAATGTAGTAAGAAGATTTTTATCCCATATAACAGCCTACTTGACTACTAGAAAAGAAACCAGTAATCTACCATCTTTTATATTAAAAAAATACGCAGAAGGAAGCATGGCTTTCTTAGCGGAGTTAGAATTCAAAGGCATAAACGCGGGAATCAGATATGTAAATTCTGCCGCTCAACATAACAAACACACAGAGAGTAAACCAAGATATCTTCCCGCGAAAAGAAATAGATCCGATAACTAGAGTAGGCGAATCTTTCATTTTGTTCAAATGAACGTGTTGGCTGTTAGATCTGTCAGTTTTCTTTGCTGAATATGTCGTTGATACATGAGCAGTGGGACATAACATATTCACAAACAGAAGATGGCCATGCTGAAACAGGAGAAAGTTTCGTACAACGACATCAACGTAGCAACAAGAAATGTACATTTAAATAACTTATTTTCGCTTTTAACTGCTACGTTACTGAATTTGCAAAATGATCCCCGGTGGGTAAGTTATTTTTTGAAAAAGCCCTTAAAAGTCAATAACTTTAAAAATGTGAAATAAATAGTAAGATTTCTATTTGTGTGTAGAAAGACTGACCACCAATGTTTGTTTTACTCTAACTGATCGGTCATTATGAGCAATTTAAAAAGACTTAATTTTTTTTTTATAAATAGTCATAGACTTTAAGCCTGCAGCTAGGAGTTTAGAATTTTTAAACTCACGCTAATGCTAAAAATTGCCATTATGTTATATCCAAGGAAAACATTAATTTTTATTACAAAAAATGTTCATGTGTCAAGGATGTTATTAGGTAAGTTGATAGTTACTAACAATAATAAAGCGGTTAATATAGGAAATAAGAGTTTGTGTGTTGATTGATCTCTCGAAGGATCTAAACCGAGCGAGTCTTAAAGATCTAATTTTAATTTTTGAAAACTTTTTTTTTCTATGCACATTGTAAGTTTCTTTATAATTACCATGAATTTTTACACAATTCAAACACAGAAAAATGAACGGACGTAAAAAGCGAAAATAATACTCAGTGCAAGAAAAGGATGTGTCTTATCGCCCCAACTTATCTCGCGTGCAGAATTTCATGAAAGTGAAACATATAATGTCAGTAAACTGATATATACATACAATATCAGCGAACTTATATATATATATATATATATATATATATATATATATATATATATATATATATATATATATACACATACAAATGCGTAAGGAAAATACTCCGAATCAAGTAGAATGAATTCAAGAACAATGTAGAGATAAGACAGATGACTGAACACCAACCAGTCTCATGGGTGATCAGGAAAAGGAGATGGACATATGTTGGTCACTTGATGAGAAGAAATGATCAGAGAATCCCAAAACAAGCTATCAAGTGGAACACAACAGGCCAAAGAAAAAGAGGCAGACCGCGTGAAACTCTGAAGAGGACATTGTTAAGAGAGGCCAAAATAACAGGCATAAAATCCTTTGATGAGGTTGAAAGACTCGCCGAAGACAGGAAAAATTGGTGAACTACTTTGCGAGCCGAGCCCTATGTGACGTTTAACGGCACGGGAAGGATATATATATATATATATACTGTCCAAAAAAGGAAACGCATAGCTTATATTAAGCTTCATTTTTTTATATGTTATGACAAAAAATGTTTTCCCGGGTATCTCAAACCAAACCAAAATTGTCACCAAGATATCAGGTCCATGATTTAGCGTGAATTTTTCTATTCTCGTGTATAGTCAGAACGCTGTAGCTGCCCTTGCTAATCACGCATTTTTTTTACCGTAACTCACGTTTCGTTTATGAAAAAGTCGTGATTTTTGTGGTGACACACGCAAATGAAGTCATATAAAAGGATGAGGTTATACGAACAAATTCAGTTAATTTTCAAGCCGACAATTATGGCGCGTCTGTCGGAAAATTTACGAAACATTGCTATTGGTCGCCTGCAAGCAGGCGAAAGTCAAAGTCAGGTTGCCAGGCATAAACGCGCAGCAGAATACCATCAGTCGACTTTGGCACCATTTCCAAGCCACTGGCTCAGTTGAAGACCGGCACCGCAGTGGACGACCCAGGGCGACAACAGCAGCTGATGATCGCTTTATTCTGGTTCATCCCCTCAGAAACAGGTTTACAACAGCTTCCTCAAGTGCCCAGTCATTGCTGGTTTAGTCACGAATCTTCCTTTTTGTTGCACCGCCATGATATGCGGAGAAGGGTCTACCGTAGGCCAAATGAACATTTTGCCCAAAATTGCGTTGATGAAGCTCCGCCGCACGGTGGTGGAGGTGTAATTGTATGGGGAATGATCAATTTCAGCGGAATGAGTCCAGTGGTGAAGATTGAAGGAGGCTTGACTGCCCAGCGATACGTCAATGAAATTCTTCGACCCCACATCCTTTCATTTTTGGCTGCGCAAAGGTCTGTGTTTCAATAGGACAACGCCAGACCCCATTCTGCACGGTTCACCACACAGTTTCTGACTGCCACCAACATTCTCACCCTTCCCTGGACATCCCTGTCTCCAGACATGAATCCGATCGAGCACCTATGGGATGAGCTGCAAAGATGTGTTTGTCGCTGAAACGTTTCTCCAGCCAATCGTCGTGATCTGTGGCAGGCACTCCAGGAAGACTGGACAGCCATCCCACAGGCGCACATCAGACATCTGATCGCATCTATGCCCAGGAGATGCCAGTCGCTGATCGATGCAAACGGAGGCCACACACCACACTAACTTGAGAACCTCTGGGACTAACAAATTCTCGTCACACAGATGCAAGAAACTGTCGAGTGAATGTTTAAACGCTTAGGTATTATTGTGTGCAATTTAAAAATTGTATTCATTCAATTTAAAAAGCTATAGAATATCAAAGTTATGGCTAAAATCAGGTCATCAGTAGTTATGCGTTTCTATTTTGGACAGTGTGTGTATATGTGTGTGTGTATATATATATATACAGTACTTGAAAGCAGTTTACAAAAACTATTGAATAAAGTAATCAAGAAGATATTTAGAAAGAAACAAGGAACGAAAGAACAGACTTTATTTTCGAAGAGTTAAGAATTGGGCACGCAGGCCCGTCTACCATTCTGCCCTTCATCATACAACTTTCATTCAGTTACAGACATTCAGCATTTGCTGTTGAACATAATATGCATGAAAAAGCAAAAAAATGAATAAGTACATAATTAATAAACCCTTTCTTTCCGTACAGACAGACAGACAGACAGATAGACAGACAGACAGACAGACAGACAGACAGATAGACAGACAGACAGATAGACAGACAGACAGACAGATAGACAGACAGACAGACAGACAGACAGACAGACAGACAGATAACACATCATAAGCAAAATAAAAACATGACAAAGCAGAAACAATGGCGAAATAAGATAAATGGAATCGTCAGGATCTATTCAAATAAGAAAGACGCGTAGGCGAGTGAATAAATGTAATATTGACAATGTTAGCAACCGACCTTAAATTCGCTGCTAAAACTTAAATTATGAACACGAAAGACAAAATTTCTCTCTCTTTTTTGCGTTATAAAGATCTTTGCAAATATGAGGTCGTCCTTAACAATGACTAAGCGAATTTTAATATGTCAGGTAGACGTAGCATTGATAAACATGAGAAGGGTTGGTTGATTCGGACATAAGTCGGACTTCAGTCACTGTGAGGACTCGACTTGAGCTGGTTGATTTGGACATAAGCCGGACTTAGTCACCGTGAGGACTCGACTTAAGCTGGTTGATTCGTACTTAAGTTGGACTTCAGTCACTGTGAGGACTCGACTTTGACCACAGTCTGACTCCCGTCGTTTTAGAAGACTAGACTGCAATTTGTCATTTTTACCCACCTGACGGACGGCTGTACCTAATATTAGTAAAATACCTAAGACAACGTAAAGAAAGAAGATCCAGAGGAAGACCAAGAGAAATGATACTGGACAGTCTGACGGGATGGTGTGAGAGGAGATCACCAACTGAGGTAATGGCCTGCATGAGGGATAGTGTACTCCGGAGAAGCATAATAGCCAACGTCAGTCGGCACGGCCATGATGATGATGATGATGGTGGTGATGATGATGATGATGATGAACGTAAGTTCCAATGATGTCATTTGTGCGCATACAGCACCATTTCCGTTCTGGGTGGAGTTAATAAAAAAAAAAAATTCTACTTATGTTGAATATTACCAGATATGTGAAGCCGATTCGTTCAGCTTGGACTCATATCGAACTTTGAAGACTCGACAGCGAATCAGACTCGCCTCGCATCTTGACGGTATTACGACTCAGTGTGACCATAAATGAGGTAAATGTAACCCCGAGTGTGAATATTACATAACTGAATGAGACAAAAAATTAGAAAAAAAACATGTAATTACTCTTTTTAATATAGGAAAATGCAAAACAAACCAAGAATATTAGAAGAACTCTTTTTTTTAAAATGTTCTCTTTGAAAGTCTCAGAGTTTCAGAACATAGCACATTGATAGATACTCTTAATATATTCTTGACCAAATACGGAAAATTCCGTCGTTTGGCAGACGATTTTTTAAATTCTAAACGGAAAATGCCGTTGTCGATTTGCTGACTTGTTCAGATTATTTAACACTGATATTTAGCGTTCTTTTCAACTATTTGTAATTTTATCGTGAAGTTTTTTTTTAATTCTTCCCTTTAAAAAAAATTAGAAAATATATAAAACAAAATAATTGCTGTCAGCAAGGATAAAGGCAATTCTATTTCTGTGGATAATATCTTGAAACCAAAGCTTTCAGTAACGATGATGAAAATTTTCATTGAAGTATTCGAGGGAGGGGAAAGCGGGGGGGGGGGGGGGGGGTAAATAGATGTTAAAAACATTTGGACTTGGCCTAGCTGCACACAAAAAAGATAGATGTTAAAAACATTTGGACTTAGCCTAGCTGCACACAAAAAAGATAGATGTTAAAAACATTTGGACTTAGCCTAGCTGCACACAAAAAAGATAGATGTTAAAAACATTTGGACTTGGCCTAGCTGCACACAAAAAAGATAGATGTTAAAAACATTTGGACTTAGCCTAGCTGCACACAAAAAGATACAATTAATTTTCCTTGAGGCAAAGCTTAACTAAAATTTAGAAACTGTAATATTTTACCTGGGTAAATTAACATCTTTCCGAGTTTTTTCAGCGTTGAGTTTGTTAACTGCGCTTATAAGAGATATAATTTCAGGAAACAGATGTCGTGCAGACTGAGTTTGTATAGACATATGTTACAGAGTGTAATCTAAGGATAAGAGTGTGTGTGTATTTTAGGCATTTATGCCTTACCGGCACTACAGATAATGATGATGATGATGATAATGATGATGACGACGACGACGATGATGATGATGATGATGATGATGGTGATGATGATGATGATGATGATGATGATGATGACGACGACGACGATGAAAATTTAAAACAATTGCTGTCTAGGAAGTGGAAGTCGCATGACAGTAACATTTAACTAAAAGTTAACGAGAAATTTGCGCTTTATAAGTTCTTATCCTCTTCTTCCGCTGAATCGCTCAGGTACACGGTGCATCAAATCGTTTATTTTAAATAACCTTTATTCTTGTTCTTGTTCTTGTCCTGTCTCCCTAGAACTAAGAGCTAGTGTGTTATGGGGGCCCGATATGGTGAGAGTGTTGAAGCACAGCATGGTGCCAGATGGCGAGAAGATTACGGCGAATATTTCAAGTCCCTACTTAGAGCTAAAGTGCAGGAGATGTGCAATACATTTTCAGCAGACTCTACCGTCATGAGGACTTGCCCGTAAGCCGGACTGGGCCTGTTTTGGCAGGGGGCACCAACGGAGAGGTGGGACGGGGTCTTGGTCAGTATATTTAACCGCTCTTGACGCAAGCAGGTCAGTTATGGATCAGTGATAGTCAACCAATACTGACGCAAGCAGGTCAGTTATGGATCAGTGATAGTCAACCAATACTGACGCAAGCAGGCCAGTTATGGATCAGTGATAGTCAACCAATACTGACGCAAGCAGGTCAGTTATGGATCAGTGATAGTCAACCAATACTGACGCAAGCAGGCCAGTTATGGATCAGTAATAGTCAACCAATACTGACGCAAGCAGGTCAGTTATGGATCAGTAATAGTCAACCAATACTGACGCAAGCAGGTCAGTTATGGATCGATGATGGTCAATCAATCCTGACGCAAGCAGATCAGTTATGGATAGATGATGATCATATTGTACAGCCTCTTCATTCTTTTTAACTACCTCCACCCCCCTCCTGTACCCCTCAGCGATCAACAAATCATTTTACGTTTATGAACTGATACGTGCTTGAAACTACCCGTACAGACACTGGAAATACACATATTTGAAGCACCGTTGAGATGTGAGTCTGAATGCCAGATATATACCCCCTTGTTCTGGATAAAAATCGTAGTCCTTGAGCTACAGTATTGCAGGCAGGTCTGTGGGGCTAGGATTGATTGTGCTTCAGTGGTGGTGGAGTCAAATGAGAAATTAACGTTTTCAGGTCTGCCACAAGGAATGAGGGATGTCAGCTTGATCGTTCCGCGTACGATGGTGATGCATGCATTGCAGGGTATTCGCCATGTCATAAAATGCCCTGGGCCTCAAGTTAGCATTAACAAGGATATGCGAAAACATTTTGATCAAGTTTCGTTTTACGTATGTATCAATTAATGCTGTTTGAAATCGCATACGGGAAACTAATTTTATGTAAATTTTATGTATAGAAGTTAGAGTAAAATATTTTCCCATTAGTTTTGGGACATTTAAATTTGCCGATGCTTTGAAGGTGTTGGACTACAGCATCGTATCGGCGTGGGAGTGGGTTATGACAGCTACTTTTTCAGTCGCGGAGTACAGCTAAAAGGCAAGGGGTGTGCAGTGATTCTTTAACAGACTCCACCACCATGGGGGACTATGGCGATCCCTGCCCCGTTAACCAGTTTATGCCTGTTACTATGGGTATCACTGAAGAGGTGGGGGAGGGTCTTGGTCAGCTATAGTTCGCTAAAACCCTGACGCTAGCATATCGGCTATGGGTCGCTGATTGCCTCATCGGACAGCGTCTTCTCCCACTGGGACATTTAAAAACAAAATTAAATACCATCTATCGTTTTAAGTTTAGCAACGATTCTTTAGCGCACGGAGTAGAGACGACTGTGAGATTTAAGAACTTGGTTGAAAAATAATCAAATTCGGGATGCAGGCAAAACAACTTCTGCCTGGGGCAATTGCTTTATTTTATAATCCACAACTCTGGTTTCACGAGAAAGATATGCAAATTGATTCTATAATTGGCAGTATGTCTTGTTTTCAGAAGTTCTGTTTTGTTTTTTTTTAACCCCACGATTTTGAAATGATAATGGAGGAATGTATGTCCTTATGGGACCTTGTGTGATTTAATCTCGTACCTTCTTTAATTAAATCTCTGTACAAAGATAAAGAGATTAGTCGGTATTTTTTATCTGGTGTTTCGTAAACTGATTCATGTGGTATAAGACCAGTGATGAACCCAGTTCTAACACACACAGCGAGCCATTGTGAACACGTTGTGCTCATGATCCTCTCATGTTGATTTAGTTGTGATTCTAGAGCTCATGATTCTGTCCTGCTGGGAGAAGTCTAACAGGCTGTTGTGACATTTCTGTTCTGTGACATGGAACTGGTACTGATTCACCAAAATACTTGTAAAAAAAAAAAAGCAATTTGTTAAAGTAAAGTTTAATTACCTTCTGTGCGGGAATAGTGTATATGCTTACTGTGCGGGAATAGTGTATATGCTTACTGTGCGGGAATAGTGTATATGCTTACTGTGCGGGAATAGTGTATATGCTTACTGTGCGGGAATAGTGTATATGCTTACTGTGCGGGAATAGTGTATAAGCTTACTGTGCAGGAATAGTGTATATGCTTACTGTGCGGGAATAGTGTATATACTGTCTGTGCGGGAATAGTGTATGTGTTGTCTGTGCGGGAATAGTGTATATACTTTCTGTGCGGGAATAGTGTATATGCTTTCTGTGCGGGAATAGTGTATATGCTTTCTGTGCGGGAATAGTGTATATGCTTTCTGTGCGGGAATAGTGTATATGCTTTCTGTGCGGGAATAGTGTATATGCTTTCTGTGCGGGAATAGTGTATATGCTTTCTGTGCAGGAATAGTGTATATGCTTTCTGTGCGGGAATAGTGTATATGCTTTCTGTGCGGGAATAGTGTATATGCTTTCTGTGCGGGAATAGTGTATATGCTTTCTGTGCGGGAATAGTGTATATGCTTTCTGTGCGGGAATAGTGTATATACTTTCTGTGCGGGAATAGTGTATATAGTTTCTGTGCGGGAATAGTGTATATACTTTCTGTGCGGGAATAGTGTATGTGCTTTCTGTGCGGGAATAGTGTATATGCTTTCTGTGCGGGAATAGTGTATATAGTTTATGTGCGGGAATAGTGTATGTGCTTTCTGTGCGGGAATAGTGTATGTGCTGTCTGTGCGGGAATAGTGTATATGCTTTCTGGATTTTACTTACACCTGTTGCTAGTCTTGTAATCGAGCAGACACCTGCCAGTCAACACACGAAAATATCAGTCAGTTCTGAGCTATACAGCATTCAACGGCCATTCATGATCCTTGCTTTCTTTCTCTCACATCTCTACTCACAAATCTCTTGTTAAACTCTGCTTTTCAATATTTTGCATAAACTATTAACTTGCTTCCTTTCTTCTGCACATTATATATATCTTACATCTTATATCCTTCCCGTGCCGTTAAACGTCACATAGGGCTCGCAAAGTAGTTCGCCAGTTTTTCCTGTCTTCGGCGAGCCTTTCAACCTCATCAAAGGATTTTATGCCTGTTAATTTGGCCTCTCTTAACAATGTCCTCTTCAGAGTTTCACGCGATCTGCCTCTTTTTCTTTGGCCTGTTGTGTTCCACTTGATAGCTTGTTTTGGCATTCTCTGATCGTTTTTTCTCATCACTTGGCCAACATATCTCCATCTCCTTTTCCTGATCACCCATGAGACTGGTTGTTGTTCAGTCATCTGTCTTATTTCTGCATTGTTCTTGAGTTTGTTCCGCGTGATGCCGAGTATTTTCCTTAGGCATTTGTTTTCAGAAGAGTCTAATTTCTTTTCTATTTCTTTAGTTGTTTTCCAGCTTTCGCATGCATAAACGAAGGTGGATATTACATTTGAATTGAAAAGTCTTAGCTTGGTTTTTGTGCTTATAACTTTTCAATTCCATATGTTCTCAAGGTTCTTGAAGATCGATGCTGCTTGTGCAATTCTAATTCCAACTTCCTTTCTAGTGTCACCATCCTGGTCTATGTAGCTGCCAAGGTATGCAAACTGATTGACTTTTTCAGTATCTGCCCCTTCTACGTGTATTTTTTCATTGTGATTAATGGGAATTTTCATTATTTTTGTTTTGTCCTTGTTAATTTCAAGTCCTATTTTGATAGCCAGTGAAGACGGGATATCTGTTTGTTTTTTTTTGCATGAAATTCACACTGTTACTGATAAGAGTTATGTATATACGTGTGTGTGTTTGTGTGTGTGTGTGTGTGTGGGGGGGGGGGGGTTAAAATAAAACGTAAAAAACGAAACTCAGAAAAGTGGGTAATGTTATTATTACAGACAATCATATTTAGGTTTTGAAAATTACACCGGTTAGATGTATAAAATAGGAAAAAGTAAGAGCAGCTTTATTACTTAACGATTACAAAGTTGTGACGTTTCGGCGTGAGCCTTAATCATACAAAAACATACAGGACGAAGAAATAGAGAGAGGAGATAAAGTATAAATTCACATGAATACTATTTTAAAAACATTTTTTTAAAGAGTACTTAGCTGTAAATTGTAAGGTGTGGCTTGTCCGGCGGTGTGTGCAGGAATGGATTTAGTAGAACGTGGAGACTGTTTAAATAGAGACCTGTGATATGTGGTCGGTGGGTTGTAACTGGGGGTGGTGGATGGGGAACCGGGGAGGGGAGAGAGAGTGATGCAATATTGACCTAGCTAGGAGAAGTTGAAACAGATGATTGGGGAAGAGGGGTTGCAGAGTGGTGCTGTGAGGAAGTTTGAAAAGTAAGAAGGGGTGGACTTAGTAGAGAGGTACTGTAATGATTGAAGAGAATGTTACGTGTAGCTAAACAGTGAGTTTAACCCATGTGGTTCCAGCGTCCCATAATTTTGAATGCAGCGGTTCTCAAGTGCCAGGCGGCTTGTGTCATCTGCGTGACATTGTTTGATGACCGCCATTACATTTGATACATTCAGCCAGGCGTCTGGAAAATTCCCGCATAATACCACTTAACATATTCAAAGGGATATCTGGAATGCAGTGTCGGATTCGATCCTTTATGTCTGCAACTGACTGTGGTCGACTAGCGTACACCATGTTCTTGAGGTACCCTCACAAAAAGAAGTCTGCGGCCGATAAATCCGGTGACCTTGCCGTCCAATGAGTATCCCCAAATCTGGAAATAAGACGATTGGCAAATGCTTGTCCGCAGCATGGCCATGGACTGACGGGTTGTGTGGACAGTTGCTCCATCTTGTTGAAACAATATTAGTCTCTTATTTCTGTTGGCCAACTCAAGAATGAAGTATTCAGTTAGCATCTGCACATAGTGATCGCTTTTAACAGTAAGAGGATGCCCGTCTTCGACTTCAAAAAAATATGGGCCAATAACGCCAAATGATGCAACGCCACACCCCACTGTTACTCGTTCACTATGGAGCGGTTTCTCGTGCAGTAATTGTGGATTTTCATCTGACCAGTATCTGAGATTCTGCTTGTTCACACTTCCTGACAGCTCAAAATCTGCTTCATCAGACATTATGAGACCACTGAGCAAATTCGGATTTTCCTCAATGCGTGCTAGAAAATGGGCAGCAAAGTCAAGTCTGTTCATTTTATCCAGATCATTCAGATGCCGCACAACTTGAAACTTGTAAGGATGGACATGCAGATGATTATGAATGATTTGACGTAGCGAGCTATCCGACATACCAAGTGCCAAAGCGTGCCAAACAGCTGATCGCAGAGGGCTACGAAGCAATGGGTTGTTGAATTCTTGAATTCGTTCAGGTGTCTTTTGAGTTCTTGGACGACCAGTAGACTTGTTATTAAGGCAATTAGCGGTTTCCTTAAATTTTATGACCCACCTCAAAATTGTTCTCCGATCAGGAACGTTATCACGGGGATGCGATTCAAAATGGCGACGAAACTTTGTTGTACGATAATAGACGATTATTCACTTTTAAAATAAGTTTCAACGGTGAATGAAAAACTGGAAGAAGTGGAGAGTTTTTAATATTTTGGATCACTGCTAACTAATAATGCAGATACAATGAGGGAAAGTAAAAGGATAACGCCTGTCGCTCTTCAGAAAGTAAAACAACTAAAGAATCTGTGAAGAGGAACAGACAGAACTACAAAAATAAGATTTTTAAGGGGATTCGTCTTTCCCATCGCAACATATGCCTGTGAGACCTGGACACTTAACAAAACAGCTTAGAAACACATAAATGCCTTTGAATGTAAATGCTACAGAAGAGTTCTTGAAATATCATAGACACAAAAAGAACAAACATATCAATACTACAAGAACTTAATATTGAAGAAGGTTTGCTAGTAAAGAGGATTAAACAGAGAAAACTTAAATATTTTGGACACATTAAACGTCACGATAATCCGTCTTGGAAGGGTACATAATGGGAAAAAGAGAGGAAGACCAAGGCGAAGATGGCCGCAAGATATCGTTGATGGTCTGCAAATGGATGCATCAGCAGCAGGGCATCTTGCTTTACAACCGAGAGGCATACAAGAGTGCTGTTAGGAAGGCAAAGTTCCACAAGGGACATGCAAATGAATGAATGAATGGTGGACGCGCGATGTTGTATTTGCCAAGAAGCCATTGTTAAAAGTTACCGTTTGTCTGCTGCATCTCTTAAGCCATGGTTTTTTAAAAATTTTTCACACGTATTCATTTTCTGCGCACTACATCAGTTAAATCCAGCTATGCTTTATGCCGGACACTGTAAACGTGTAAAGAGAAAAGTACAGGTATTGTTGAGCCCCTTTCCGTACCGTGTAGATAGACAATCAATAAAGCGATGCTGTAGATACAACACGTACGTTTTATGTTTCATGACCCACTTACGTTCTTCTGAATTTGTGTAATGAAGTTGTATCAAGACTTTGGCGGTGGTTCGTTTGGTGCGGTGTGTTTCCCTCTTAGCACTGATGGATACGGAAAATATGCCTGAACATTTTCAAAGCGACTTTTAACCGTAATAATGTTGGTACGATTGATGTAATTATGTAACTAATGGACGCCTCATTAATTATAATGTTGGTTACATGTTGCGTTAGTTTGTAATTATGCTTTGTCATCTTTTTCATCGTCTTTTTTTTCAGTAATTGTGAGACTGATATTGTTCCTGTGATGTTACTGTTTTATAATTGTATGCTTTTGTTTATTATGTTATAAACCTGAGACGTTTTTTTTTCTCTTACAGATATTTGGCAGCCACCAACACTCACTATCAGATAAGTAAAGTATACCACTCACGGCGCCAACTTAAAAATTAACCAGATTAGTAACTGGGTTGAATGTGCAAACAGTGTCGATATTCATGCTATAGTACGAGCACTGTAAACGGAAATGTTATGACTAATGGTGATAATATTTTAAGAACCTCATATAGTGTGGACGGTGAGGCAGGCTGTGTATATAGTCACGAGCTGGGATGTTGCGAGCATGAAGTGGATTCTGATTGCAGACATTCTGTCGACGTTTTAGATACTAAGATAGTCAGTCTAGGCCCTAAGGATTTCAGAGGGTATCCAGTGCTGAGAAATGAATTGCCAGCCGTGGATAGCTAGTCTTTGACGAAACTGAAAAATGGATGAGCCTGCTGTGGTTGCAGTACCTGAATGCTTTGAGAATCGTGATTTAATTAATCATGGACCCAGTCCCGTTATGAATTCTCTTGATCTGAGAAACTTCAATGATAGCGAAAGAAATTTTCTTACTGACGTCATTGAGATTTCAGAAGATGCAGAAAACATCAGCGACCGGGTTCCTGTGTTATCAACGACCTCCACAGCTAAAGGTCAAGGCTCTGATCTTCTCCAGTTGAACGGATGTAGGTGTAACTCTGTAGCTGCAGAAGGCGATGATGTATCTCCTTTTCTTGCTGGTGATAATGATTACCATGAGGGTGTCAGCATAGAAATTGAAGAAGGCGACAGCGTCTTCAACAGCGACGATGAGTGTAGCAGTCTAAGCGTTAGTGGCGAGGAGAATGAACTCGACATTAAAGAAAATATGAGACCAGGATGTTTACCAGCTACTGGCCAAAGTGTCGTGGATTATTTTAACTCAGACACAACGGCAGAGTCTCTGGCACAGACAGTTCCCTTCTCTTCTGATGAAGGAAGTGACGATAGTTTGACAACCGCTGACAGAAATACGCTCAAACTTTCTCATGCTGAAGAATCATCTGAGGGTCTGCCAGGAAAGGACGCATTTGAACACTGTACACATGAAGACCTTGCGATATGTACATATGTTAATTCTGAATCCATTTCAACTGTTCTTGTTAATTTATCAGATACGTTTAGCGGTTATTCTGACAGTGTGCAAATTATTGGGGATGCCACACCAACAGAGAGCATCCAAAGCGCTGCTGATATTATTTATTCAGTGGATACTGCCCAAAATTTTGAATCCAAGGACTGTGTTGAAAATATTGAGAACACCACAGAGAATAGGTGCGAGAAGGTCCACAGCACATCAAATATTAACCCATCAGATAGTCCTCACGTTGTAACAGATTTTAATCCCACGGAGAACGATGAACATGCTGGAGATATTAAACCAAAGATAAGCGTTCAGAGTATTGCAAGTATTAACTCAGTAGACAGCCTCCAAAACGTTAGATGTATTGAACCCATTGAGAAATTCCATCCAAGTACTGGAGACAGTAATCCCACACAGTGCGTTTACGATGTTCAGAATACTGAGACGGAGAAGAACGTTCAGTCTGAACGGGACTGTAATCCAGACAGCGGTGACCAAAGTATAACAGATCTTAACTCCAAAGAGAGTGTCCAAAATATCGGCAGTATAAACCTCGTTCAAACACTTGAAGCTGCTGCAGATTTATGTTTCTCTTATGCAGATACGAGTTCTTCAAAGCCAGCTAAACGTCTCTTCTTGCACATCCACCCCTCGTCGGCATTAAGTAGTGAAAGAAAACGAGCTCTAGTGCCAATACCTGGAGACATGAAATCCAGACTGAAAATCATGATATCGCCAGATGTTGTCGAAGGTCATACCTTAAATCTGGGATGGGTTGAGCGAGTTAACAGAACAATCGCCGCCAACTCCACACTCTTCGTGTCCAGTTCCAGCGATGATCTCATCAGACATGCCAAAGACTGCAGGATTATGAAGAGGTTCTCTGAAAAACTGGCCGGGAATATGCCCCGATCAGCGGAAAGATTGAAGAAAAAGAGCCCTTCAGATATTCGTCACGACAAACAGAGGAGCCCTGATAGAAACTGTCAATGGCATGTCCTCAGTGACAGTAAGCTTGTTAGTATAACACAGACGAAAACATCGAATCATCTCACAGGCTTTTCTCACGAAATATCTAATATAGATGAGATTTCTGAATACGAGAATGCATCTAATAATACGGCTGTATCTGCAGACTGCTTCGTGGAGGATACGACCTCCAACATTCAGAAAACGTGCCTTAAAGATTCTGACCAGACCTCACTTGTGAATCAACATTCAGCTCATCTCTGCGAAAATTTGGCTTACGCAGATATATTCAGTTCGAATGATGCATCTACGACAAACAGCGCCAGGCCCGACAAAGCAAACGAGGACGGTTATGTATCGAAGCTTTTCGAAAACAATGATGGGTCTGAAAGTGTCAAGACGAACTTGGATAATAAAGAGCAGCAATATTCTCTAGTAAACCCCGAACCGCATGATGAGGCGGGTCTGGATAATAACCAGCTCAGCCCAACGGGCCTTATCAGGAAACCAGCCGTGCGTCGCAAAGGATATGCATGGGTGAGCAAGGTAAGTGTTCTGCCACGACAGATCCTTCTTGAATTACGATGGGGTTGCTTTCCGGTGAGCCCATCGTAAGTTGTAAATATCGTAGGTCGAATTTGAATACCATAAGATAATTAATTAAATAACTACTGCCACTGGATACGTACATAATATATAAATGATGTAACTAATACAGTAATTAAAAAGTAAATAAATAAATACAAGTCTGTCATGTCAATAACTATACAGTACCGAATGCGTATCGCTATCGCACCATCGTGGGGTCGAGATATCCTAAATCGAACCATCGTGAGGTCGAGATATCCTAAGTCGAACCATTCTAAATCGATGAGCACTAGTATTGGAGGCTACTATGTTAAATCTTTATATGTTTGAACTCAGTGGTGCACTCTTTCGCTCATTATCCACTTTCGTAGACTGCATATTAAAAAATGGGATATAAATATTTTCTATGTTACGTCCCTTCGTTAAGTCTCACAATTCAGAATTACATCCCCTGAGACTCCACGTAAAATTTATAACCTTCGTTGTAATAAGGAAATACATGATTGCACATGACAGCTTTTATCTTAATCATTCAAAACATGCAAGAGCAGAAAACAGGAAACAAGGAGAAAACACCAAAGAGGGACAGCTTATTGTAATCATCATCATCATCATGCCGATAGACGTTGACAGTCATGGTTTTCCACAGATCTCGTTCCTTGATATTTTTCATCACTTCAGATGTGATTTTTTTTTGTTGCGTCATAGTGTTAGACTCTCCATTATTTTTTTTTCTACTGGCCTTCCCCTGCATCTCTTCCCATTTATTTTTCCTGTTGGTATCAAGCCCTTCCCTTGTCATTTGCATTTCCAGTGAATGATGGCTTGTTTTCGTATGGATTTAATTAGGTTCTTTCTACATTTGCTTTTGTTAGACGTTCCCTGTTTTGTCAGTTTAGCTGAACATGGTCGTCTTAATATTCTTACATCTCTGTTGCCTCTGTTGATCTTTCCATCGATCTGTTGATTGCCAGTGTCACACTTCCATAGAGTAGGATAGGCTCAATTCGTTTTAGACCTCTCTCCTGTTCATTGATAGAGATGCACTGCACAAGATGTTTCTCATTTGTTGCAAAGTTGGCTTGCTCTGTTCTTGATTTCAGAGGTGCATTTCCCATCTGATGTTACTGGAATGACCAGATATTTAAATGTCTGTACTTGTCTCAGGGGTTGTTCCTTGTACCTTAACACTACATTGAGTAAGTTTTTTTGCTTCATGAAATGACCATTGTTTCTGTTTTCTTGCTGTTTAGGCCGAGTCCTTTGATCTCACCTTCTGTCACTACTATATCAAACGTTTCTGTAGGCTCTTTTCATTTTTGGCTATTATATTATCATCTGCATATCGTAGATTGTTCATGTTGTATATTGTTCACGTTGTAGAATGTTCTTATTGTTGATTGTTCACGTTGTATATTGTTCACAATGTAGATTGTTCACGTTGTATATTGTTCGTATTTTAAATTGTTCACTTGTGCATTGCTCACGTTGTAGATTGTTCATGTTGTATATTGTTCACGTTGTAGAATGTTCTTATTGTAGATTGTTCACATTGTATATTGTTCACTTTGTATATTGTTCAGGTTGTATATTGTTCATGTTGTAGATTGTTGACGCTGTAGATTGTTCACATTGAAGATTGTTCATGTTGTAGAATGTTCATGTTGTATACTGCTCATGTAGTATATTGTTCACATTGTATATTGTTCAGGTTGTAGATCGTTCACGGTGTATATTGTTCACGTTGTAGATTTTTCACGTTGTAGATTGTTCACATTGTAGGATGTTCACGTTGTATATTGTTCATGTTGTATATTGTTCTCGTCGTAGATTGTTCTCGACGTATATTGTTCACGTTGTATATTGTTCATGTTGTATATTGTTCTCGTCGTATATTGTTCACGTTGTATATTGTTCATGTTGTATATTGTTCATGTTGTATATTGTTCTCGTCGTATATTGTTCACGTTGTATATTGTTCATGTTGTATATTGTTCACGTTGTAGATTGTTCTCGTCGTATATTGTTCACGTTGTATATTGTTCACGTTGTAGATTGTTCTCGTTGTATGTTGTTCACGTTGTAGATTGTTCACATTGTATATCGTTCACGTTGTAGATTGTTCTTGTTGTATATTGTTCACGTTGTAGATTGTTCACGTTGTATATTGTTCAGGTTGTAGATTGTTCTCGTTGTATATTGTTCATGTTGTATATTGTTCAGGTTGTAGATTGTTCACGTTGAAGCCTCCAGCTCAAGCTCCTTGTTTATTTGTAATTTCCCTCTGATATTTCACACTGAGAACAAATCTTATGAAGGGACACAACCTTGTCTAACTCTCTGGTTTTATTGGCTGATATTTGCCTGTCATATTTTCTGCCCTGATGGCTGCTTCTTTATTCCAAGACATTTTTGTTATGAAATTATTATTCTCAGATCCTTGCTGTCGGTATTTATTTCCTCTAACATTTTCATGGTTTTGCCATGTTTTACTTTATCAAAATCCTTTGGTATAGTCAATGAAGCATGCAAACAAGTCCTTCTGTACTTTTTAAGTTCTATCTGTCAGAGTTCTTAGCGCAAATATGGCTTTCTGTGTTCCTTTTCCTTCAACAAATCCAAATTGCTCATCTCATGCAACAAAAATGCTCGGACTATTAATTCATCCACTTATTCAGACAAAAAAAATAATAAGTCAAGATACGAGTAGAGTGGATCAAGACAGAGTGTATCAAGACAGAGTGGATCAAGACAGAGTGTATCAAGACAGAGTGGAACAAGACAGAGTGCAAGGAACCCCCCCTGGGTGGAATCTCAGTTTAAACCCGGCAAATAACTAAAAAGCTGAAATTTTTTTGTTCAGCTACTTTTTATATTAATTTTCATGTGAGAAAGGGGTTTTATCCAGCATACATCCATTTCTTTTCTCTCTCCTCCCTCCCTCCTCCCCCAACCATCCCCACCATCCCCCTTTCCCCAAACAGTTCTTTATGGACCCCTCCAGGTCCACTTTTAAAGCAAGGAAGACCCTCCGGTCCCCAGATAAAGATGCATCATCTGGATTCCCCTCTCGTAGGGCCTGGCCGCATACAGCGCGCCATCCTTGTTGTAGTAGACGAGATTCGTGAACAAAGTTAGCCTGAAACTTTGAACCGATATGAAAATATATGCAGTGCAGGACACTGTCAAAGAAAACAAACATGACAGTCTAGATGAAATAAAATATAACAACAAGTTATGTCTTGAACAGAAGAAATTTATGAAGCCTGAAACCATTGATGATGGTAGTGATGATGAAGAATTCTCATGATGGACATCATCATCATTATCATCATCATCATCACCACCATTATAACCCATTATTATTATTATTATTATAGTTGTTACTTCCCTTGCACTATTTTCTCTGTTACGACTTCACATAATATCTTGTCTGTATAGCATTTCAAAACTGTCCAGTCGTTCCTTGTTCATGTATGTTTACACATTTTTTTCATGTCCTTTCTGCTGCAAAATTCCTCATTAGACACATACTTAGTTAAGCGTCTGTTTGATTTACATTAGTCATCATCATCATCATCATCATCATCTCCCTGTGTACTTCTCCACAGTGAAGATTTTCTGAAAAACATCTCTAACAACGAATGGCTCTGTAATTCTTGATTTTGTTCACTGAACTGTTCTACTGTTTGTTTCACTACATTCGTTTGTTCATTACGTCCAGCGTTTTAGGTTCCATTCAAAGTTTATTGGTGTGTTGTATGTTGGTCCTTTGACTTCACTACTTACTCGTAACATTATAGAAATAAAAGAGAACTGGACACGCAGCCCCGTCTGACATTCTGCCCTTCATCATACAAATTTCTCTGTTTCAGACATTCAGTGGAAAGAGGGGGGAAGGGGGTGTTATTATAGATTTTTTTCAGCTTTTTTCCCTTCTATCTTAAGCTTACAGCGAGATCCAGTGAACTGGATTCAAAACCAGTTGAAGGAATTTTCTTCAGTAATAATTGCTTGTCGGGTTGTTGTTGTTGTTGTTGTTGTTGTTGTTGTTGGCTGGTGATGTTGTTCTAGAAAAGATGGTAAAAATGCCACTTAGCAGTGTAGGTAATTCGAGTAAATGTCACATTTTCGTTTCATAAGCTTCTTCTGTCATATTCGTGTATTTATAATATTCGTGTATGTGTAATATTTGTGTAATATTCGTGTATCTGTAATAGTTGTATAATATTCGTGTATGTGTAATATTTGTGTAATATTCGTGTAGTATAATATTTGTGTAATATTCGTGTATTTGTAATATTCGTGTATGTGTAATATTTGTGTAATATTCGTGTATCTGTAATATTGGTGTATTTGTAATATTCGTGTATGTGTAATATTTGTGTAATATTCGTGTATCTGTAATATTGGTGTATTTGTAATATTCGTGTATGTGTAATATTTGTGTAATATTCGTGTATCTGTAATATTGGTGTATTTGTAATATTCGTGTTTGTGTAATATTTGTGTAATATTCGTGTATCTGTAATAGTTATGTAATATTCGTGTATCTATAATATTTGTGTAATATTCGTGTATGTGTAATATTTGTGTAATATTCGTGTACCTGTAATAGTTGTGTAATATTCGTGTACCTGTAACATTCGTGTACCTGTAATATTCATATATCTGTAATATTCGTGTCTGATTTAGTGAAAATGTCTGTCAGATTCTGTGTTCTCGCCTATCATGTTTATAGGAAGCACCTGCCACATTTACTGCGAGCGCGATGATTTTTTTTTTTTTTGTAAGGATTATTTTGTTTCGGTTGCACATATCCCTTCTTTAATGCTTTCTCTACATGTAGAAATATGCAGCTTCAGTAGCTAAGTTACCGCTTCAGGCTGAGAGAAATATGCTCCCTGTGTGATAATTAAAGATGGGAAAGTTCGGCTCAAGGCCGTCACGAAATAAATTACTTATACCGCAGAAAATTACTTGGATGTGTGGCGTTTTTTTAAAGTAAATTTTTTAAGAACAGTTATAAATTTAAAAAGTCACGCCCGAAATTATCAAGAGTCAATTTAATCTGAGAAGGTCAGGAACAGCTTCATGTTCTTTGCTTAAAGAGTGAGGTTTGACAAAATAAAAGAACTGAGAGACAGTAAACTTAACCTTTGCTGCTTCTTCTTCTTTTTAATTTTTTTTTCTTTTCTTAGGGCCGATGCTCTATTGAAGTCAGAAAAGTCATGATTATACGATAAATATTTATTGGTTATTACCTGTGCACAGACTTTCTTTCCTAGCACATATCCTGTCACACACACACATACACACGCACATATCCTCTCACTCTTTCATACACATACACACATACACACGCACATATCCCCTCACTCTTTCATACACATACACACGCACATATCCTCTCACTCTTTCATACACACACATACACACGCACACATCCTCTCACTCTTTCATACACAAACACATACACACGCACACATGGGACATCTGAGAAGAATTATATACGGAGGTGTAAAAATGTTTTCGAGCCCCTTACTCTATTCCACCTTTTGTTTCTGAAGTCATTGGGCCTTTCTATAGCTTACTTTCCCTTCACCCTCTAGCCACCTTGGCCTTTCGGGCCCTTCTTCGACCTCCGGGCCCTAGAGCACTGCATGAGTGGTACCCCAATGTCATTGAGCCTGCACAGACATACTCACACACATACACAAACACCTACAAACAAGATATATATATATATATATATATATATATATATATATATACCTGTACGTATTCAGACAGAAAGAGTTAAAAGAACAAATACAAATCATTTATTTTAACTCACTGTAAAGCTCACACTGAACGCTCGCACGTCGGCACGGAAGAACATGAGCAGGCCGTGTACGATTATTACCCCACACCCCACCCCCACGTAAATCATTGTTTATAACAGACGAAACGAAGGTCTGCAAAAGGCAAGAACGATAAGAAATAACCAATTAACGCGCATCACTCCACGCAGCCCGGCATATTTTTTGATAGGGCGTCTGACATTTCCAATATGTTTAATACTCTGGATAACTTCTGATATGCTACCGGGATTTTTGTACATAACGAGAGGGGAAAATAAAACAATCAGTGCATCAGCACTTGGGGTATTCATTAGTTTGATAAGATGAAGTAAACTACGGAATGAGAAGAAAAGTTCTTTCTGTACCGCCCAGTGCAATATAAGCACAAGAAAGTGGCTTCCATAATCTTTTGCCGTAACATACTCCAGGTCTTCAAAATAAAGTCTGATTTTTTTTTAAAGCATAAGGTTCTGTATGGTGACATTAGAGCAAGGTGTATGGTAGAGCTTCTCTCACACACACACACATACACACACACATAAGCAGAGAGAGAGGGGAAAGTCAGCAATAAGAGGTAAGAACAATGAGGTAGCTGTGAAAAGCAATGACAGTAACCCAATATTTCGGAGCATATGACTTTATCGAGGGGGGGGGGGGGGGGAAGAACATGACAAACATACGCTGGCCCAGACTGCGGCCAGAGACGGAAGTAGAAATACGGAAGTGGCACTCAAGCGTGGAAACATGTTGGCTAGAAACTAGAGCAGCAGCAACAGTAGCAGAGAGAGAGAGAGAGAGAGAGAGAGAGAGAGCGGGAGGGAGACAGAGATGGATAGAGAGATGAAGAGAGAGATGGATAGAGAGATGGAGAGAGAGATGGATAGAGAGATGGAGAGAGAGATGGATAGAGAGATGGAGAGAGAGAGATGGATAGAGAGATGGAGAGAGAGATGGATAGAGAGATGGAGAGAGAGATGGAGGGAGAGAGAGATGGAGAGAGATGGAGGGAGACAGAGATGGATAGAGAGAGAGATGGATAGAGAGATGGAGAGAGAGATGGATAGAGAGATGGAGAGAGAGATGGAGAGAGAGATGGATAGAGATATGGAGAGAGAGAGGGATAGAGAGATGGAGAGAGAGATGGATAGAGATATGGAGAGAGAGATGGATGGAGAGAGAGATGGATAGAGAGATGGATAGAGAGATGGAGAGAGAGATGGAGAGAGACAGATGGAGAGAGACAGATGGAGAGAGAGGCATTGTGCGTTGTAAATGATATAAATTGGAAAATGACAAGAAAAACAAAAGAATAGAGAAAGCTGAAATGAGAGATACACCAGCTGGGTTCAGACCGGACTGAAGCCATCTCAAAGAGCGGATCGCAGTTTTTTAAGTGTTTTGCGAATACTGTATTTATATGTTTGTCTCTTCTGCTGCTCTTGATAAAGGCATATTTGCCGAAATATGTAGATGTTGTTATTGATGTTTTCCATAACTATTTCATTGTTCTTACCTCCTTTCGCTGACTTCTCTTCCTTTCTTTCCTCTCTCTCTCTCTCTCTCTCTCTCTCTCTCTGTGTTTTTTTTTCTAAACTACATCTTCGTCTAACTCTGCTAGTACCAGTTTTACCGCAGCCACTATCACATTTATCCTACGATTATGAAAGTATGCGAGAGACCAGTCTCAGGTAAGATTCCTAGAATTGCGGTCTGTCAGCTGCGCTATTCTATACGTTAAATTTTCTATAACAGGCTCTATTTACGTTCACATTGTTCCGTCTGGTTTTATTTTCTGGCGTATAAGGAGTTTCACAAGAAAATGAAACTAGTTGACTGGGTCTCGGTGCTCTTGAGAATTTCCTTATTGTTATGTTCCTGCATTGCAAGCATGTTTGTTTAAGTGTGAAATAACTACATCTATAACCAACTTCAAAGACGGCAACATACTTATACCTGCTTTTTTAAAAATAGTTTATTATACTCCTTTCTATGGCAGTTCCCAAGAAAATCTTCCGCTCTCAAAGACGACAACTGAAGATGTGTTTATGGAGGGGGAGGGGGGGGGGGAAATGAAACTAAACAACACTGAATCAAATATTCCAACAAAAAACAAACAAACAAACAAACAAATCTGGGGAAATTTGTAAGGATTCAAAAAAGAGTTGATGGCAAGATCAAGACCCCTAGTTGTTCTCTCAAGCACCCTCTCCCCCTCAACTCCCTCCCCTTTCCCCACACCCCCGCAAGCACAAAAAGAAGCCTCATTTTTAGTCGTACAGATCTTATTTGTTTGGACCTGATCGACAGATTTAGTGAAGGTCAGTGCAACATGGAAAAGGTACTTCCTCCATACAAACTGTCCATGCAAAGCAGGGCACGAGCTCGGGCCGTACACGGTAACCTTTCACATCTGCTTCTGAACCTTTTTTCTAAATCGAGAAAAGAGACAAGCAGCAGACACTGCAGTCAGCAGACACTACAAGCAGCAAACAATATAAGCAGCAGACACTACAAGCAGCAGACACTATAGTCAGCAGACACTGTTGTTGTTGTTCGTCCATCGTCTTCGATGATGACCACCGATTCATCTTAGTCTAAGGAGAAGTGTGTCCGTGCGTGACCAACTAGCCCTATACGCGCTCTAAAAGTTTTGCCACACACGGAACATATTTGTCCAGATTCAGTTGTGGGTGCTTGTGCTGCCTTGGCTTTTCGCATTGCGCGTTTGTGCTGGGCACTTTCAGTTCTTGAGCGCTCTGCTCTCTAAGCACCCAGGGTGGTTAAAGCCCTCCATGATGGGCGGACTTGTGTTATGGCCTCCCAAGAGTTTATGTCTATCCCGAAGGCTTTGAATGAAGTTCTGAGCGTATCCTTGTAACGCTTTTTTTTTTTTTTTGCCCTCCAGCTTTCCGTTTTCCGTTCAGTAGTTCTTCATAAAGGAGCTGTTTGCCTACAGCAGACACTACAGTCAGCAAACAATACAAGCAGCAGACACTACAGTCAGCAGACACTACAGTCAGCAGACACTACAGTCAGCAGACAATACAAGCAGCAGACACTATAGTCAGCAGACACTACAAGCAGCAGACACTACAGTCAGCAGACACTACAAGCAGCAGACACTACAGTCAGCAGACGCTACAAGCAGCAGACACTACAGTCAGCAGACAATACAAGCAGCAGACAACACAAACAGCAGACACTACAAGCAGCAGACACTACAGTCAACAGACAGTACAAGCAGCAGACACTACAGTCAGCAGACACTACAGTCAGCTAATCATCCTCTGATAAGCACTTCCTGTCTCATAAGAGGAAATGAAAAGCGAGTCTGATTAGTTCAGGCAGAGGTCAACACTACCTGGAATTCTGCGTCTGTTTACACAGAGCTAACATGGGTTTGACTGAACAGAGAGAATTTTGAGATTCTAGGATTCATTCATTCATTCATCATCATCATCATCATCATCGCCTTTCACTCCCTTGAGAGCATAGGCCACGGATAAAGGCTCTCCGGTCTATTCCTGGGACTATTCTCCGCTTCCTTCCATATGTATCCCTTGTCTCTGAGCACTGTCATAATTTCTGGTCTCCAAAAGTCTAGGTCTTCCTCGTTTTCTATTTCTTGAGGATTCCATATCACTGCCTGTCTTGCTATGCTGGTGACGGGCTTCCTCAGAGTGTGGCCAATCCACCTCCACTTCCTAGACATGATTTGAAGGTTCATAGGTTCTTGTCCTGCCCTTTCCCAGACCTCCTCGTTCCTGATCTTGTCCTGCCATTTAATGTTTAAAATCTTCCTCTAGCAGTAGTTCAGGTATGTTTGTATCCTCTATTGTATCGCCTTGGTCATAACCCATGTCTCTGAACCATATAGTAGGATAGTCTTTATGTTTGTATTGAAAATCCTAAGTTTATTTCTTGTTTTAATGTTCTTAGATGACCATATTTTGTTAAGTTGAATAAATGCTGTCCTGGCCTCTGTTATTCTAGCTTTAACATCCATTTTCGTTTCCCCATATTTATCCACTATGCTGCCTAAATATATGAAATACTCTACTTCTTCAATTGGCACTCCCCCAATTACCATGAGGCTATTGCTTGCACTATTACTTTTGTTTTTTTGTCAATATGTAGTCCCAGTTTAGCTGAATTCTTGCTTCAGATCTGAAGTTTCTCTTGCATTTGTGTGTGGCTGTATGCCAGAAGTGCTATATCATCTGCAAAGTCAAGATCTCCACAATGGCCATTGTATCCCATTTCTTTTTCTTTGCGTGGTAGTTTTCATGATCCAATCAATTCCTAGAAGAAACAGGAATAGTGATAGCAAACATCCCTGCCGCACGCCTGTTTCCACTTTAAAACTTTCTGTGAGAGTTCCTCCATGTACAATTCTACAAGTTGTTCCTTCATATACGGTCTGTGTAAGCTTTGTTATCTTGGCTGGGATACCATAGTGTTCTAGTAGTTTCCATAGCATTCTACGATCTAAACTATCAAATGCCTTCTCATAATCAATGAATGTAACTAACAGTGAAGAACTCCACTTCATTGACAGTTCTACTATTATTCGCATTGTAGCAATGTGGTCAGTATAGAATCTTCCTTGCCTGAAACCTGCTTGCTCTTCTCTTAGTTTACTCTCTACTGATGTTTTAATTCTAGTTAGCAAAATCCTGCTGAAAACCTTGCTGGGCATTGAGGCCATTGCTTGGAATATATTAAAATAAAGTGGATGTAATGTGTTTTTTTAATCTCACTTATTATTGTACCGAGAACAGGGTACAAAATATCACATTAATGACAAACCATGTATGGTTATTAGAATATTCATAGTATTATAGAACACTACAAATACTACAATGTACTACAAGTGTAGCATGGCGGGAAACTGCTTGAATTCATAAGAACAATAATAAATAAATAAATGTTCCAGAAGTGATATTTTACTCAGAGAAAACCCATCCACTACAGCACTTTGGGGGGGGGGGGGGGTGAGAAGGAGAGCTGAAAAATATTCAGATACAACTTCTTGTTTTGCAGCTGTGCAAGTTTTTTTTTTTTTTTCGTTTTTCGAGAACAAAATGAAAGGAATTGCAAGGCGACTTGAAGTCGGCGTCTGTTTCATTCTCCAGCCTAACATGAAGCGTCAGGTTACTGACTCCACAATTATACCTTGCCACTCACATTAGGATTACAACGGAGCTCTCTTATTCCAAGCATGGCCAAAAAAAAAAAAAACATCTACTTTCATATCTGATTACAGCACGCATTTCTGAAACTGTAAAGTTTGAAAAGACCCAAGTTTTCACGCGAAGATTATTCCAGTATCATGTTCGTGTCCTTGAACATCCGGTCTGTGAAATGAAACAAAAGCAGAATTTGAGCTTTTTCCCTGCCATAGCAAGCCACAAATTTGGAACTGAGTGAAATGGTTACAGAAAGATGCTTCACTCGGAGTGGAAAAAAAACGGCATGTCGTGTACATATAAAAAATTCGCAACAAATAAACTACGTATCGATCATGATTATTCTTACTCCAAGATAGAAAATTTTCAAGTTTTTTTTTAATACATCCCGCGTGCATAGCTCCCGTGGTTTGCCGCTAGGAGGCAGCAGTAGCAAATATGACGGTCAGTAAACTTGAGCAAGTCATTTTGTCTTGTGGAACACGCAAGAACCTCGTCCACTGTGAATATGCAACAATGATTTTGAGCGGAATTCCAGAAGGCAGCACCTGTTTTTAACAGTATTAAGAAGTGGCATGCGAAATTCCAGGATGAAGGCTGGAACTTTGTTGGTAAGCTTCTCTAATACGATTCAGTTTCTTCGCTTAGTCCTAGGAGCTGTGCACAGTCAGTCTTCATCTTTCGCATACCACTTCTTGATACTGTTTAAAACAGGTGCTGTCTTCTGGAATTCTGCTCGAAGTCGTCGCTGCACAATCACAACGGACGAGGTTATTGCGTATTCCAAAACACAAAATGCCTGCTCACGTTTACTGAACGCCATATTTTCTACTGCTGCCTCCTAGCGGCAAACCACGGGAGCTATGCGCGCTGGCTTTATTTTTTAAAAAACATGAAGAGTTTCTCTCTCCTTCTCCCTCTCTCTCTCTCTCTCTCTCTCTCTCTCTCTCTCTCTCTCTCTCTCTGGGCGTAAGAATAATCATGATCCGTTACGTAGTTTATTTGTTGCGAAATTTTTAATGTTTCACAGACTTATGTCAGCTGTATAAATTTCAGAGAGTCATCTGTTTCTTAGAATCATCAAGAAATGTAAATCGGTTTACGTTTTAAAAAAAATGCTGTGATCATTACAGGGAACGAAAACAAAAAAAGATAATCAGATCGTCAGAGGAGTTTGGCTTAAGCAAATGTAACGAAAATGCTCATCATTCTTGTAGCCGTTTTGTTGTTGTTGTTTTCTTTGTTTTCCTATTTTGTAGTTCCACAGTGAGTGTATTTTCTTGTTGTTTTCTTCGTTTTCCTATTTTGTAGTTCCACAGTGAATATATTTTCTTATTGTTTTCTTCGTTTCCTGATTTCGTAGTTCCACAGTGAGTATGTTTTGTTGCAGTAGATATAAATGTTCCTCACCAAAAAAAAAAAAAAAAATATTTTCTACTTCTTCTTCACCTCCTCCGCTTTTTTTTAAAATCATAAACTCGGAATTGAAGCAATTCTCCACAGAACGAGAGGTGCACTTTTTTTTCGCTAATCCCACAATTAACCCTTTACAAAAGATAGGGGGAAAATGAATGCATTACTCCAAATTAAGCAACAGATATGTGTCCCAGACGACTCCTACACCACTGCGCATTTGATCGCATGCATTTCTCTACCCCCTCTCTTCACATTCTCATGTGCTGAAGGTCACGGAAAATACGGGCCTAACACCGTATTCCCCAACATGCCTTAATGGGATGGAAACGGGAATTTTACCTTTACCTTTACCTTTTATCCCCTGTCTTGGAGCATTCTAATTTGTCCAGCGATCAATGAAAAAAGCGACTAACTACTGAAAATAGCCAGGATGTCTTCATCTTTCATGCGTCACTGTCTTTAATGCACATAGTCACAGTCAAGGTGATATTTGATCTCTTAACAGATCTAGTTTTCTACATTTTGCGTGTTTTCGACCAATTGTGAATCTTTCATTAGCGGTGTTTGTGTCTCAGAAGGCTATTAAGATGAGATCGTAGGTTCAGATCGAAACTATCAGATCGAGCTCATGGTTTTCAGCTACAGCAAACACTGAAACTGTTTATTTCAGTTCATGGACTTCATGCATCACGATAAAGATGGAAAGTGCCTTTTCCATTCTATTGACTTCATGCATCATAACAAACATGGAAAGTGCCTATTTCTATTTTTGGACTTCATGCATCACAACAAACATGGAAAGTGCCTATTTCTGTTTGTGGACTTCATGCATCACAACAAACATGGATAGTGTCTATTACAGTCTGTGGACTTCATGCATCACAACAAACATGGAAAGTGCCTATTTCAATTTTTGGACTTCATGTATCACAACAAACATGGAAAGTGCCTATTACAGTTTATGGACTTCAGCATCCATCACATCAGAGATAAAAACGCTATATTCAAGGTTTTGGCCGAAAGCTGCTTCTTCAGTTCCCTTTCGAGAGTGTGGGTGGCATGTGAAATTTATCTCGCCGCCATCTTAAAAGTAGGATCTATGTCTTATAACGTGATACAGGTCCTTCGTATCTCACGAAGGACACCACCTTTAGCGTTATGTAGTGCGATGTCGTTTTAATGAAGCTTTATAATTCAAGTTTGTTAATAGCCGGAATCAAGTGTGAGGCAGATTATTCTAGAGCTCTAGTCTACTGCTGAATGGATATTTGTGAATGTTTAATAAAAACATTTTATCGTTCGTAAAAGGTTATCGCTAATGTCTTCCAAAAACCAGTTCTGGAAGTGTTTTCAAATACAACGAGTGGCATATAAGGAAATACTGTTATCTCAGGCATTCTGAACATATTTCTGTTGGGACAGGGGCCATAAAAAATGACCTGCAGTTGCGAAGAGAAGTTGAAGAAGATGTACAACTATTACCACCTGCTGGAAGAGTTGACCTCAGATTTACCTTAAGTCCCTGGCAGGACTGGACGAAGATACAAGTGGAGAAGTGATATCAATTAACGATACCTGGGGGGCTGTATAAATCATTACTGAAGTGAGTTCACGGTGATGTATTGTTACTGACGGCGCCTTCACAATAGTGAAAGTTTAGGGTGAATAAAAAACGGAGTAAGAAAAATGAGATAAAAAGCAACAACGGGCGGGATTTATGTGAAGAAAATGAAAATGCTGAAAGTAAATGACAGGGCAGACTAATTCATCATCGCACATGTTTGAGAAAACATTCAAAAAATGTCTTCCACTGAGCATCCGCTACAAGGCCTAGTATCTCTGAAACTTTCGATGGTTCTGTGTAGAAAAATACGAGTGCATATAAGACTGTATTTGAGAGCATAAGTTTGATTATTATAACCCTGAAATTTACTACCTTTTTTTCGGTTAGGAAAGACGATTAACGTTTTCTAAAGCATTTGTAACGGAAGACTACAACAGCATAGTGAAGTAGTCTATTTTACCTTGCAGCAGTTTCATGTGTGGATTTGTGTTGTTTTTTTTTTAATGACGTTCATTTTAAAATCCTTTGACGGCGATGGTTCAGTCATTTGCATGTCCCTTGCGGAACTTTGCCTCCCTAACAGCTCTCCTGTAGGCCTCTCGGTTGTGAGCAAGGTGCCCTGCTGCTGATGCATCCATTTGCAGATTATCAACAATGTCTTACAGCCATCTTCGCCTTGGTCTTCCTTTCTTTCTTTTTCCCATTATGTACCCTTTCAAGACTGTCTTCTCTAAATTATCATGACGTTTAATGACGACGATATCTTATCTTATATCCTTCCCTTGCCGTTAAACGTCACATATGGCTCGCAAAGTAGTTCGCCAATTTTTCCTGTTTTCGGCGAGTTTTTCAACCTCATCAAGGGATTTTATGCCTGTTAATTTGGCCTCTCTTAACAATGTCCTCTTTAGAGTTTCACGTGGTCTGCCTCTTTTTCTTCGGCCTGTTGTGTTCCACTTGATAGTTTGTTTTGAGGTTCTCTGATCTTTTATTCTCATCACGTCCATCTCCTTTTCCTGATCACCCATGAGACTGGGTTGCTGTTCAGTCATCTGTCTTATCTCTGCATTGTTCTTGAATTCGTTCCACTTGATGCTGAGTATTTTCCTTAGGCATTTGTTTTGAAAATAGTCTAATTTCTTGTCTATTTCTTTAGTTGTTTTCCAGCTTTCACATGCATAAATGAGGGTGGAAATTACATTTGAATTGAATAATCTTAACTTGGTTTTCGTGCTTATAACTTTTGAATTCCATATGTTCTCAAGATTCTTGAAGATTGATGCTGCATTTGCAATTCTAATTCTAACTTCCTTTCTGGTGTCACCATCATCATGGTCGACGATATAGGATACAGAAAAAAAAATCAGATTTTGTATATTAACAGAAGGCATGACACGTTAAAACTATATTTCACCTGTCGTTGTTACTCTTAGAAATAAGATCTTCAAACTCACTTTGATTAACATGACAGTCGACAAATATCTTCCCCAAGGCAGTGGAATCTTCTTCTTAGGTCCACTTCAAGGATTTGCTCTTGTTGTAGTTATGTCTGCTACAAGCTACGAGAAAGATGTTCTCAAAAGGCCCGCGTTGTCAGGATGTTGGGATAGAGGCGTCGCACCGAACCAGCCGTGTGCTATAATAGGTATCTTGAAGAACCAGGATGGACTTGCAAGCTTTCTCCACCATAGGCACCCCGAATATCCTGCTCTGTTAGCCAGGATGAGCTTGCTACGGGGAGCATAGACGAATAGATAAGACATGCACTTGGTCGGTTCTGGTTTGACGGCGCAAGTAATTGTGCCGTCGCTGTGCAGTCATCTTCTGTCACAGCTCTGTGGCTCAGACGAGCTGTATATTTCTTAGTTTTACAAACACTGTGGTTCAGACGAGCTGTATATTTCTTAGTTTTACAAACACTGTGGTTCAGACGAGCTGTATATTTCTTAGTTTTACAAACATATTGAAAATCACAACAGCAGAAGAATTTTTTTTTAAATTATCTGTTGACTGTGGTTATCTGACTTCAAATCTACATAGTAGTTATTATTATAACTGTTCTCAACCAGGAGGCAGATGGCTTCTTTGCAGGATTTTCAAATCTAAGTAGATGATTTTTGTTTCTTTCCAAAGAAGGAATTGTCTTTCCAGAGGAGGAACTGGGATTACTGGTGGAAATTTTTCTGGGTGATGATTTAATATATAGAAGAGGTTGAAAAGGGGGAGTTCTGGTACCCAAGTCGTGCACCGAGTAAGAGAAAAAAAACGGATTTTTCATTTTGAGAAGGGAAATCTTCATTCTGTTAACAAATGAATTAACAATAAGTCTGTTGAACTAATGATAAATCTTCCATGTTTCTACATCGAAGTCTCGCGTTATCCTTTCTTCTTTTGGGTCGGCAGTACGTGACAAATGCTATGTGGCAATGCTTCGAAATGTCTTTCCTCCCGAACTTGAAAGGATTATCTTGTAAATGGTTAAAGACTCCAGCAAAATGACTCTGGTCGGTTATGCTTTGCTTCCCGGGGCAGTTTCTGATATTAGGGGTGAAGTAATAAAGGCAGTCGGTTCGATTTCTGAGCAACAGTTCATGAATGTTTTCATCGCTTTCAAAAATGTTACCTGTAACAATGTACTACACAGGATGTTATTTTTAAAAGTCTAACAATACAGCCCTGAATTGTTATTAAAAAAAAATTATATTTAAACTTCCGAATAAATTTTATTGTACGTTTTAACAAGTATGCTTCTGTAGTTCTTTAACATTTAAAACGCACAAGGGGTTTGGGGACATCTCCTGTAATACAGGAAGTAGATAAGTCAGCATCGCTTTTCGCTCGGTTCGCTGCAGGAAAAAACTGGATAAACACGTGGCTCAGCATATCTGGGCATAACTCTGACTCTGTTATAGCACTTAACAACCTGTCCATCTGAAAAATTTGTTAAAATTTGAAGATAAACACCGGAAGTGCTTATCCTGTTTCGTGCCATTACATGCGGAGACTGTTGATGTGAGAATTTTTGCGGCCATTCTTGCTGGAGTAACGTGACCCACAGTGAGTACTCTTGAGAAGCTGTAGAAAACGTTCTGTGAACTGATGCATTTTCTCAGAACTTCTTTTAACATACTCAGGGTAAACATACTGTGGTTGTCTGTGTTGTTTGTCAGTCAGTCAGTCATTTGCATGTCCCTTGCGGAACTTTGCCTCCCTAACAGCTCTCCTGTAGGCCTCTCGGTTGTAAGCAAGATGCCCTGCTGCTGGTGCATCCATTTGCAGATTATCAACGATGTCTTACAGCCATCTTCGCCTTGGTCTTCCTCTCTTTCTTTTTCCCCATTGTGTACCTTTCCAAGACGGTATGATCTAAATTATCACGACGTTTAATGTGTCCAAAATATTTAAGTTTTCTCTGTTAATTCCTCTTTACTAGCCAGCCTTATTCAATATTAAGTTCGTGTAGTATGGATATATTTGTTCTTTTTTTTTTGATGTCCTTGATGTTTGAAGGATATAAATTATTTATTTGTTATTTATAGTATCAAGAATTTCATATCAATGTTATCTGCAGTAGCAAGAAATTCATATCAATGTTATTTGTAGTACCAAGAATTTCATATCAAAGCTATATGTTAATAGAAACTGTTAAGCGCTGTTTAATGTTTCCTTCTAAAAGGATGTGTAGTATAAACCTAAATAGCAGAAGAAGCAGAGTTTTTCGTGAATGACAATGAGCATTTCAAGATAACACTTTGAAGCCCTCGACATTTTATTCCATTCAATGAATCATAAGAAACTTCATAGTTTAAACATGTAAAATGAACAGTTGCTTTATATACTGACTTAATCTTTCCTGTAATATTTCATTTTCAATTTTTTTCTTTGAATAATACACGTGCAGTTGGTGAATATTGTACAGTAAGACAGTAAGACATAATATCGTGAAGGTACTTCTCTCTCTCTCTCTCTCTCTCTCTCTCTCTCTCTCTCTCTCTCTCTCTGCTGAACCTTAAGTGGCCAGGGCACATGGGGTTTTCACAAATGCCTGTCCTTTTTTCTTCTCGGCTCTTGCCCAAGTGAGTCCTCTATTGCTCAACATCCTCTCTGTTGTTCTTCTCCATGTCTCTTTTGATCTACCCTTACTTCTGTTTCCCTGTGGTGTCCATCTTAGTGCTATTTTTGGTAGTTAGTTGTCAGTCATTCGGAGCACATGTCCCAACCATCGCCAGCGTCTTTCCTCAATAATTGCTGTCAGTGGCTTCATCCGTATTTCTGCCAAAAATATGTTATTTCTTATGGTGTTTGGCCAAAATATTCTTCTAATTCTTCGTAAACATTTAGTTACTACTTTGCAACCGTCAACTTTGGTCATAAACGGGGAAACCTGCACTTGCAGATAGGAAGTATTTAGATCAGTGTTTCCCAAAGTGGGCGATAACGCCACTAGCTGTAGGCGTTGTAAAGGACCAATGGGGTGGAGGCGGTGAAAGAAAAAGGTCAGTATAGAGGTAGTGGAAGAAAAAGGGCAGTTAAGGGGGTGAGGGTGAAGGAAGACAAAGCAGCGGACCAGGGCAGTAATACCTTCCTTCCTAGCACTTTTCAACCTGATATTGAGAAACGTGTGTCCCTATATAAAGCTCATCTATCACAGTAAAAGTTGAGAAAATAATGCAGTAGGTGAGTTTTAAATGTACTCCTTCGTATTGTTCTTAAATAAAATGGCTTACTAGCCGAAGTTTTAGTTGTGTAATTCATATCCTGGTTTAATAGGCCATTGTACAAACAGTACTTACGGGGGGGGGGGGGGGGGGGGGGAAGAAGGGTACGTAGAAGATGTGGTTGTGTGAAAAGGGTACGTAGAAGATGTGGTTATGTGAAGAAGGGTACGTAGAAGATGTGGTGCGGGAGGAAAGGGGGCGGCAGCCCAAACAATCCTGGGAAACACTGGTTTACATCAGCGCTTCTTAACCCTTTTTTTTCGGTCGTGGACCTTCTTTCCAGCCTGAGAAAAACTGTGGACCTCCGTTTTCCAATCTGAAAACTGCTGTAAACCCTTCATTAAAAAAATAAAATAAAATAAACCAGTAAATATAATCCAGATGATGCCGCGGTTTTTTTTTAGTCGAGTCAGTTTACCTGCTTGTTCTCCCCCCTTTTCACCCTCCCCCCCCCCCCAAAAAAAAAAAAAATTCATTCGTGGTCCTTCTGGAGGGTCATGTATCCCAGGTTAAGAAACACTGGTCTAAATCATATTGCTAATGTTCATGCGCGCTGTGGCAACTGCAAAATTTGAGGGAAGAAGAGACAGAGGAAGACATAGAGAGAAGTTAATGGATGGGCTGTCAGTGTGGCTAGGAAGAAAGTCACCAGCGGATCTCATAATCGACGCACAAGACAGGGAATTGTGGAGAGAAATGATCGCCTACGCCACGCGGCACGGCACTTAGACTAGACTAGAATGTTCATGTCTGTGCGCCTCTGAAACAAATCTTTTCTCCCTTCTCTGATAATCTTGTATGGTTTGTGCACTGATGGGGATCGCTTGGGTGTAAGTATATTTATCCATTATAATTTCATGTTTCACTTTTAATGCTCATTGTTCATGTTAGTTTCATTCTCAGTTCCTGTTTTTTTTTCTGTTTGCTTGGTAACCAAATGCTCCTTGTCTGTGTTTGTTGGTAAGGATTTGTTTCGTATATTTCGCATTTTCTTTTATGTACTTTCATTGTCGTATTCCATTTTTTTGTTTTGTTTTAGTCTGACTCATATTTCACATCCTGATACAAATGTTAGTTGTTTGTTTTTCTTTCCATTTTCTGAGGACTAACATCTTTTTTTTTGCTTGCTTATTGCACTGATATACTGTACCTGCCCTTATAGGCTGTCCTTCTCTTATTTCAAAGACAGTTCCCTAACACAAAATGTATCAAGCATACTTGTTTAAAAGTGAAAAGGACTGATAGCAAAGCACTTCTTTAACAGCGAAGTCAGTCCTCTACGACTGTGCTGCTCCCGTGCTGCTGACTGCTGCCGTTTGTAAGATTCTTCATTGAATCATAAATTGTGTTTTGTTTTAATGTTCGATATGGAGCAAAGATGTCTGTGCCAGTGTGACGGTACATTTAACACGGTCATCGAACTATAGGGTTGACCAAGGCGTTGTCTCACCAAGTGTTCCCTCTAAGCTGCACTAACGTGCACTGGTGTACAAATTTTTAACCAGTAGGGCATATATTTTTGGTTCAGCGCACAAAAAAAAAACATATAATAACGAAATTTGTTATTGATTCGCGCACAGCTTTAGTGCTAGTTGTTATTTTGGCTCAAAAAGTAGAACTTTTGCTCATAACATTCCCCACCTTAGAGTTTACATTGGTCCAACCTCGCCTTTCCTGCTTTCAGTAATAGGCCAACGGGACACGCCTCATTGTGGTCTCCATAGTGATGGCGTCTGATAAGAGACTATTTTCTCTTTATTTTTTTTTTGGGTCCACTTTGGATCTTCAAACAGGCTCCCCCGATCCTTTCCCAATCCAACAGGAAGTTTGTGGTTCAACATCTCCACGGCGCCTGCTGCTAAGAATCTCCTGTTTACTGTTCCATACCGAGAGAGCAACAACAACAAAATGCTCCATGTTTCTAAATCCTCTGCTCTGTTTGTTTCGTTGTTTTTATTCTGGCTGTTTTTCCTTTCTTCATTCATTCCCCTTCCTTGATCAAACCTACATCACACAGCTTCGGTCGCCATTTCTTCGTGGCATTAGATTCACCCAAAATCATCATTTCCATAAAATAAAAGTGAAACCCTCTTCCATGTTTTGTTTTAGAACTAATTTTGGTAGCGTTGATTCTCTTCCAACGACTCATCATTTGCTCATTTTTATAGTCTTTTAGATTCTCAGCATTCCCTTGATGAGCTACATCTGCGTGAGCTGACATTATCTGCAAATAAGTCTTCAGATTTGAAGGTCAGCGTGTGATCTTTTCCTTTAACCTTTCACAGAGTAAAATGTAATAACAAGAGGAAGCAATATTCGTGACGGTTTTTTTTTATTCTATCTGTTCTAGAATGGCGTGTTATGTAATGGAGGACAAGAATACAAATACAGAGACTAGGGCATGTGAAACACTTATCCGGAGTAATTTCTGAGCAAATTCTTCTTAGCTCGAACACTTCATTTTGGATTCTATATGTAAGAAGAAGAAGAAGAAGAGATGTCTTGGAAAAAAAATGACTTGACATATATTTCGTTTATAGAGTTCCTTATTTTTATAGATTCATTTCTTTCTTTTTTCTCCCCCCCCCCCCAATCTTTCAGGGTGCTCGAAGTAATTCAGCCTCTGATCTGTATGGAAGGCACAATCAAGGTAAGGAAGTATATAATCAGCCAATAATCGCAGTATATATATATATAATATATATATATATATATATATATATATATATCTGTGTATGAGACAGTAAGTATGTCTGAGAGAGATGAGAGAACGTGACATATAGAGAGTGAGATAGCGAGACAGAATTATATATATATATATATATATATATATATAGAGAGAGAGAGAGAGAGTGAAATAGAGAGAGAGAGAGAGTGAAATAGAGAGAGAGAGAGAGAGATTAAGATAGAAATAGAGAGAATGAGAGAAAGAGAGAGAGAGAGAGAGAGAGAGAGAGAATGAGAAAGGAGAAGGAAAACTCAGGAAAGTGCGGACTTAATCAGATGCCGTGAAAAGAGACCACGTCAGTGTTTCTAAAGACAAATATACCGGAATAACTTGGACAGCCATTTCAAAGACTCTCTTAGGGAATACTAAAAACTCTTATAAGGATCTAAAAAAAGTGGACAACGCTTTCACGTTCGAGCGGAAAACAAAACAAAAACTTAACAGTTTCCATCTTCACTGTTCTCGTGAAGTATCAAGTAGCAGAACAGCGTGATCAGATTTGAGATGCGTGCTAAGTCTCTACCCAGGATGATGACCACGCTTCGTAGCGAAAGATTACACTCCCTGAAGAGGGCAGACAGGGAATTCTGTAAGCCGGTGTAAAACTGTTTCTTCCTTTCCCTCGGCCCCCCTCCTTCCCTTCTAACCTCTTATCCCATTGATTAGTTGTCTGTTTTCATCCGCTACGGCCCTCCCCCAACTGAAGCCCCTGGGCCCTGTGGTCGGTTATGCTGGTCATACGAGGAGTCTCTCTCTCTCTCTCTCTCTCTCTCTCTGGTTAAAAAAAAAATTATTACACAAACACTTTGTTAAGTACAGACTCGTGCTCTTTTGTTTTGTTTCTTTTCTTTGCAGATGTTTATTTCTGCTCAGAAGTGTTTAACTTCATTCATGCGATTCGACACGTCAATCAGTCATTTCCATGTCCCTTGTGGAACTTTGTCTCCCTAACAGCTCTCCTGTATGCCTCTCGGTTGTAAGCAAGATGCCCTGCTGCTGATGCACCCATTCGCAGATCATCAACGATGTCCTGCAGCCATCTTCGCCTTGGTCTTCCTCTCTTTCTTTTTCCCCATTATGTATCCTTCTAAGACTGTCTCTTCTAAATTCTCATGACGTTTAATATGTCCAAAATATGTCGACATGTTATCTTTTTTTCCCAGTAAAACATCACAGCGATACTTGATTTCTTTCTGTGGTCTCCCAACATCTATTTTAGTCAAGTCCGCCAAAGCATCCGTTATCCTTGACTTCAAAGTGCAATGAACTGAATGAAAACTTCGTCCTTAATATTCTCTCCATTAAAAAAAAAATCCCGGGAGAGGGGGGGGGGTGCTTAATGTCCGGTGAATGTAATGGCCATGATGCTGGACCACGATCTATCGGTTTGAAAAGTTTTGCATTCAAGAACTGGCTAACAGCTAAAACTTTGTTGGAAAACAACTCAAAATTGAAACCTTTTTAACTGAGGTGAAATTCGAAAACAAACAAACAAAAATCCTACACGTCTATACCTAGAAACGTTTTTTTTGTGTTAATAAATGTTTGAAATCATGGAAAGACTTTATGTTCACCATGTAATTATATACATTTATTCATTCATTCATTCATTCATTTGCATGTCCCTTGCGGAACTTTGCCTCCCTAACAGCACTCCTGTTGTGAGCAAGATGGCCTGCTGATGATGCATCCATAAATATATACATATAATAGTTTATTATAGTTCCTAAACATTCCAACTCCAATAAAGGATACCAACAGTGGAGAATGGAGAACAACACTGAACTGAACAGTTTATTTAAATCCCAACGAATTATAAATGTTTTCAAACTGAACAGACTACGCTGGCTAGGGCATGTAGAAAGAATAGAAGTGAACAGACAAACGAAAATGATGTATGCACAAGAGATGAAGGAAACAAGACCAAGGGCTAGACCAAGACAGAGATGGAAAGACAACATAGAAGAGGATATAAATAAAATCTGTATAACCAACTGGAGAGAGAAAAATAGAGAGAAATGGAGGTGAACTTTATCAGCGGCAATGAGCCTTAATAGCTTGGAAATCTGAAGAAGAAGAAGAAGAAGAAGAAGAAGAAGGAGGAGGAGGAGGAGGAGGGGAAACATTCCAGCTGCTCAGGTCTTACATGCATGTCATAGTTCTAGCGCTTCTGCGTGAGGGATATGTCACGTCTAACTGTAATATTATTCACTTTCAAACTTTATACAGGTTTAACATTCACTTCCAAGACCTGTATGTAGGGTAATAAGATTCCTACCATTGGCTCCTTTGACTGATCTAGTTTCTGGTATCTGACATCCAAATATTGACTCTGAATTCTGTCCCACAGAATCTTTTGTTCATCGCCGTATGGCTCTGTTTTTGTACGATAACCCTTGTTATAACAGATAAAAGTGACCGTTAAGTGGAAAGAAGGTACCGAGGTCAAGATAGGTCAAAGATAATGTTAATGACAGGCACTGAAAATGTTTACTAAACTGCGGTTAGTATTAGCAGTAGTCTTTCAAATCCTGCTTAAATTTTAGAAATAGCATAAAAGTTAGGATTTAAGAGTCCACCGCTATATGCTAACAGCAAATGCTTAGCTATTTAGTAAACTGTTTTTATTCTCAGAACTGGGTGGCTTAATAATGACCAGGAAAATATAGTTTGCTGTTATATTTTCCAGATGGAATTCATATATTACTTCAGCCAGTTATTCTGTCCAGCTTTTCATGTCCTAAGTCACAGAAACACATTGCTTGTGGTCACTGCGCGGTTTAAATTTGAAATGCAGAAGAAAAAAAAAGCAATAGCGAATACTGTTGCGGTGGAAATGTGGTTTGTATGTGGTCTAAAACATTTATTAGCTTGTTTTTATTTTATCGGCTAGTAAAGAAAATGACTGTGTAGTACCGATTATAATCACGTTAAGGTCTACTCATCGAAGCACGCAGCTGAAAAGATCCATCATAAATCTTTCCTGATCAGAGCCATGAAGAACCAAGCCAGTTATTATCGGGCACCCTGTAATAAGAAAAGAGAGGGGGGGGGGAATAGACGACGGATCTTTTCAACCTCCTGGGTTCCAAAAATACAAGCCCGGTTCTCTATTCATTATCCCCAACCCCCATCCTTACGCCAGTTGGACCTGCTCCTGATACAGTTTTTAAGTCTCAAGATCTTCAGGAAGGGGTCGACTGAAAGACAACTTGCATGAGATCTTGTGTCTACGCTCATGTCTGGAAACTAAAATCGGGTATCTGCGAGAAACTGAATCTTAGAGACGGAATTTCTGTTTCTTGACCTCGCTCCCTCTCCTTGGGTGTCTTTATTTCAACCAGACGCGCATTAAAGACTTCGCTATCAAACGCCTCCTTTGGAGAGGTGAGATAGCGAAGTAGATCAAGTGAGCTGTACTCTAGTGGCTAGACAGTTGCTTGTTCTACCGAAATCAGTGGTTCATGTCCCAAGTGGACGCAGTGGCTACACGCAATGTATTTCTGGGGGGCACGGAGAATAGGACTGAAGTAACTGACTGAAGTATTATGAATTCAACCTGGAAAAAAAAATAAAATACAATGTATGCTCATAGTCATTAACCCAACTAGTAAAGGTACGGGATAAAAATCCCAGTTTCCATGCCCTTATTGTTAGGTTTGTGAAACCATACATACCTTGCGAATGTTAACAGTGGGGCTGTTTTTTAAACATTTTTCACTTAGAAGAAGCAGACCTGTCCAAAAAATCATCTACCCTGGGAGGGAGTGTTTTAAATTACAAACACGTGTCACTGCTAAGATGAGTAATCGCTGTTTCTGGATTATAGGTCCGAAAATGTTATCTCCCACTGCGATAGTCTGGAGCTGTTATCATCAGGTTCCCGGATGTAGAAATAGTTTTCTGCTGTGAGGTCGCCGACAGAAGGTGAAACATTTTTCCGCTATTTTAAGAGCAGGGGGTTTATATCAATGCTCTACACCACATTTGGGGCAACCATTGGCACGGGGGCCGGCGGCAACATTTTTTTGTGGTCCGCAGCTACATATAGCCTGCGGCAACATTTTTTTTTTTTTTTGGTCCGCAGGTAGTCTAGGCATTTTTAAAAAATGTATATTTTGCTGGAAACATTAACAATATTGATTTTTTTTAATTGTAGAATTACAATAGTCATGCTTGATAGCTTAATATAATGCAATAATTTAAAGTCTATGTGTTTTGCAATTATGAGGTTCTTAAATCTGACATTTTTTAAAGGTGTGTGGCCCCCGTGTGAATATGAACAATTTTTTTTTTTTTGCTCTCTAATAAAAGAGAGCGCCCACGCCTGCCCTACACCCATTCTCCACAACTCTTTCTGTCCTTCACAAACGTCAATCAGCTATCCCCAAGACTCATCCTTCTCAAAGTAGATACAGTTTTTAAGGGCTTAAGTCTTCATCATCTCAGCTCATGTTGCTATTTTAACGCTGGTGTTATTATTTAAAGTGTCACTTCCTTACATTTGTGCCACGTGATCACGATGATAATTTGGAAGGAAATACATAAAATCTGCCTAATTCTGAAATTTGATTATAGATTTAAGAACGTTCTAGCAAGTTTGTTTGTTTGTTTGTTTGTTTGTTTGTGTGTGTAAATACTGAACTTGCAGAGGAGGGGTGGGGGTGGGGGGGGGGGAGTGAAATTACATATCCTCTAAGTACTTTATTAATATCATGTTTCTTCTGATTTCGTTCATGAAGATGGTTACTTAAGGAATGATATGTTTTATGATTATAAAAGACAGACAAGCTAGGGCCACACTCAGCCACATCTAAAGGTAAAGGTAGTCCCATAGAAGATGCCGTAGGGGATGAAGCGTTAGAGACCTAATTATGCTGGGTCATCAGCGTATGAGGTAGGGTGGCCAGTTCCTTTCCTCGCTGCCTTTCCTTCCCAGATTTTCTCTAGTACCCATTTTACGAGGCTGGGTCGACCTCGGGGCCGTATTGGTTGGGGGAAAAAAAAATCCCGCGCAGCTGGGGATTCGAACATTACCCTAGCCGGTCCCCTCAGCCATATCTGGGGGTCCAAAGATGTAAGTCATTCAAAATCAGAATATTCAAAAGCAACATTAGAATGTCTTTGTATACAGGAACGAATGTTGGAGAATGACACGGATAGCCGCATCTAAGCTTGACACCTTCCGCACCAAGTGTCTGCGTAAGAAAAAAAAAAAAAAAGAATGCTCTGGCTATATACCATACGTAATGACTTTTTGTTAAGAGAGACAGACATGACAACCTTGTCAACAGTGACTGAAAGGAGAGGTGGCAGTGGTTTGGCCACATTATGAGAGCGACTGACCAGTCCTTACCAGGAACAGCTTTGTTGCGGGCTCCACTGGGTAAAAGAGCCCTAGGACAACACAGAGAGGACATGGAGACATATAGCAGGGACAATGTTCGTAAATAAAAGACTGACATGGGAGACAGTCAAGAAGATGGAGAAGGACCGACAAAAGTGGAAATCTTTTGCTACCAGCAGTACTGAAGGAATGGGAGAGAGAGAGTGAATGGGGGAGGGAGAGATATGCTGTATGATTGGGTTATGAGATGATAGCACCGTCACCAGAGCTAAAACTTAAGAGATGAATATGTAATGAGCGTAATAGAAATACAGAAACACGAGAATAGGCAAGAGAGAGAGAGAGAGAGAGAGAAGAGGAGGAGGGGGGAGGGGGAAGGGAGAGAGAAAGAGAGTGAACAAGCTTTATTTTTTTTAAAGGGTAGAGAGAAAGAGAGTGAACAAGCTTTGTTTTTTTAAAGGGTCAAAAATAGGACACCAAGGCTCAGTCTGACATTTTGCCCTTCAAGAGGCAGAGAGAGAGAGAGAGAGACAGACAGACAGACAGACAGACAGAGGAGAGTGTGCAATGATTAGAAAATGAGGAAGATATAGTTGAGAGAAGACCAGTTCGTATATGGCTGAAAGAAGAGAAATGTTAAAAGAATAAGAGGATAAAAATAAGTCCAGTCTTTTCTGACGTGTCCAAACTCAGTCTCACGTGTCATCTTGACGCGGCTATAAAATTAATATATCTTTTTTAAAAAATTGCTGATAAACGCGATGAGTTTTCGTATATTTTGGCTGAAGTGCTGTGCTGTCTTGTGAAGAAGCCATGTTCTGTAGGGTCTCTCGTATTCACAGCACGTACTGCTATGACGAAGAGAGGGTTTTGGTATATTTAGAGAAGTCATATAGCAGTGTAAAGAAAGAGAGGTCAAGACGAGTAGGCAAAAGAGGAACATATAAGGATGTTAGGAAATGCGCGTGCTAACATACGAAAAAAAGAACATGTTCTTACATGATGACATGTAAGACGGAAAATGTGACGTAATGAGATGAGAACATATCAACATCGTGAAGCAGAGAGTAAACTGTTGTTGCGAATAATGAAGGAGATAACATAATGTGTGGCAGACAGTATGTTGACGTGGTGAAGTAGACAGCATGCTAACATAGTCGAGGAGAGGATATGCTGACATAGTGGAGGAGAGGGTATGCTGACATAATGGAGGAGAGGATATGCTGACATAATGAGGCCGAGGACATGCTAACATTGCGTGGCAGACATGCTGAGTCGGTGAAAAGAGACAGGCAAGTTTGACGTCATGAAAGAAAGAATGCGACAAGACTGTGACACAAAAAAGAACATGTTCGCTAAAGAAGAACACGTGATCGTCGTGAGGAGAAGCACATCAGTGAACGCGAAAAAAAAATGGTGACATTTCAAACAAACAACATTATAAATATAAAGAACGACAGAACATTATAGTGTTTCAGAGCTTATGCCAGAATATACCGTAAGGAAGAAAACAGATGCACCGTGTTTATCAATCTTTCTTTTGGGATTACAGACTCCCCAGTGGGTTGCCCAGCATGTCCCTATACCCCTTTTCCTTATATGGTCGAAATAATGATTGTTATCTGCCCTAATAGGTGCCGGAATGACTTCAAAAGATAAAGTAGTCCGTGTTTGATTTATATGTGGATACCTAAGAATATAACAATGTTTCTTTGATTTTCTATTATTGTTCAAGAAGATGTTCTTTGTACTATCATATTATTCAAGCAGTTACTCTTTCCTCCTCACATCTCACATTGAAGTTCACATAAATGGCAATAAATGATTTCTCATGAACATTTCACTGATTCATTTTAATTTGACAAATAATATCAATATGATCAATACGTATAGCTGATAACTCACTTGTAATAATAGGCATAGGCAAGATTATACACATTTCATTATTTTCATCATAGTAGCACGAAATCTCACAAAATCACAATATCAAAATTCTCATAATTCTACAAGCAGTATTTAAGCAGCGTTCACAATATTCAGTAATACAAAAGCTCTTGGTAACAATTACTGTACGATCTCTTGCTACACTAGTTCAATCTAACTCTACTTCTCTATCTGTTATGTTCTTCTATTAGACTACTTGTTTAGGACCTTTTGGTCCTCCTCTATCAAAATCTCTCTCTGCCTCCTCCTCTATCAGAACCCCTATCTGCTCTCCGCCGGCCCTCCTTTCTGAATCCTCCTCCCTTCTTTATATTCGTAAGTTCTGACCACGCCAAAACCGGTCGCAACTGGCGTCTTCACTTTAGTCTCTTTCATCTCCGTCGTCTAATTGTTACCTCCCATTAACAAGACCACCATCTCTTTCATGTTACCTGCTTCGGGACCTAGTCCGTTCTCTGTTCAGTCTTTGATCTACTGGTCAATTGTTCCCCCTGGGCTACTGCATGTGCGCGCGAAGTCGCACCTCTAGAACTGGACCACTCTCACGATCTATCAGATCTATCGATACGGTTTTACCTTTGATCAGGTCTTTGAAGTACCGAGTATCCGTTCCTCGCTCCTCTAACTATAACTTCTCTGCCCCCCAATACATTCTTTATTCCTGATCATGTCACTAATAATAATAATAATAATAATAATAATAATAATAATTATAATAACTATAATCATTACTTACAAGGCTATGCTACATACCTCCCCTCGTTTAAGTCATATTGTTAACATTATGACTACACAAAAAAAACTAGCAAAGTGCCTTGTAAGTAATGAGCTACCAAAATGTATTTCCATGTGGACCACAGTACCAACAAAAATCACTTTGCGGTCACCTCCCCTCGTTTAAGTCAGAATGTTAACGGTACCGACTACATCTCCATAAACATGGTAACCACATTCTGTCAATATACCATTCATAATTATCATAAGAAGAAAACATGTATCACCATATTTGTATCTTGTTCAAAAAAATTTCCAGTAAGACATTAATTCATGTCTGCTCTTCTACATCAAAATGATGTCTCATACACACTCAAGAAAAAGAAAAGCATACATTCTTTCAAATGACCAAAAAATACTGTCATTACATTTGAGGCCCAACCTCAAAACGAATCACTTTATTGCCCTTATGATGAATTTTCAGTCGACAAACCTCCCGTTTCTCATCATCAGCGGCAACCATAGGATATCTCATACACATTCCCTGATACATACTCAGTGTGAAAATGTGATGTACTGGTTCCTGAAAGACCAGAATACTCCCATCGTATTCTCACGAAATTTGTTCCACTGACTTCAATTATTTTACCCCCCAAGTACTCCTCTATCATGATAACTCTTGGGTCTCCATCCTCTATGCCAACCATTTTTAGTGGTGAGGGTATCCTCGTATTGATAATCACAACACAACCTTCTCGGTTCCACTAAACAATCTGGCAACACCCAAACATCTCACCCTACTCTTCTTAATACAAATGAAAAGTTTGTTTCCATATCTCAAAAAAATATTGTGTATGCACTTCATTCATCATACAAAAAATATGCAATATTACATTATTATTCACCATAAAAAAATACATAGAGTGGTAGGCTACTAACACTCTCAATTTCTGAGCATTTCAACATTAACAATACCATATACTCATCTATATCCACATCTATCTACAGTAATATGAAACCTGTGAATCCAAGAGTAATTTGTCCTTATCTTGTCGCATTCAGTTATCAAGTTCAATTATTGAATCGTTTAATTACATCCTTCACGTTGCTCGTCCCGTCTGATCTGTCTATAGGTCCTCCATTCGCAGCCCGTTTGCTAGGTTCATTTCTGGTCTCTAAGCAGCCTAACTTAGTCACGTTGTCTGTCTGTCGCTGGTAGGTGTGCTTATATCACTCATATAACTTATAGTGCTACTATCGGATTCATACGACTCAGTCTCACAGTTGTATGTAATAGTGTCACTATCTGATGACGACGTCAAACTATAATATTGTAACTGATTGTTACTTTTAACCTTATTCTTTGCTGTTATCTGCTGAGACTGTTGTCCTGCCCTGTGACTCCTCGGAATATTTTTGGAGGCCGTCCGGTTCTGTTCTCCGTGTGATTCATTCCTCGAAGTGGACTGTCCGGCTGCGTATTCTCTCCTCACCTGTTTCCTTCTTTTGTAGCTGATCTTAGTGTCACCCCCGGGGTCTGCCTCGGTATCTGTATCTGGGGTAGAGTCGCTAACACTGCTACTCCTCTCATCTTCTTCTTCTTCTGGAGCTACTACATAAGTTGATTTCCTTCGTTTTGATGCAGTTGTTGGTATGTCCCAATCTGTATCTACTAAACTTAAGTATTTCACGTGTGTTTTCAACGTATGCCCGGTTAATTGGTTCTTTATTACGTACGTAACTGGTGTTAGCTTCTCCAATACTGTATGGTATGGTTTCCATTTGCTATCCAGTTTCGACGTTCTGTGATGATTTCTATAGAACACGTTATCCCCGACCTGAAACTCAGTAAGCTTGGCACCTTTATCCGCATATGTCTTCTGCCTTTTCCTCGCCTTCTTTATGTTTCTGTATACCGTAAGAAACGCTTTGTGTTGTTCCTGTATCGAAATTTCGTGAGCCTGTTCTCCTGTGTACTTACGCCTCGGTTTAAGAAGATTGTCTAGAGGCAGTACTGGGTGTCTGGTGTATAGTAAGTAAAAAGGGGAAAACTTTGTACTTTCATTACGATTCATTCTAATTGCTGCTAGAGTCGAATTTAAATGCATGTCCCAAGTGGAAGGGTTATCTGCCGCCTTCTTTGATAATATGTCCTGTAACGTTCTATGCTGTCGTTCGTTTCTAGCATTGCTCTCGGGTCTGTAAAAAGAGGTAGTCACATGATGAATATTCATTTTCTCCAACGTTTGTTTCAATGCTTGCCCTATGTTCTCTGGTCCGTTGTCAGATACCAGTTCTAATGGACATCCATGGCGTGGGATAAATTCTTCGATTAACAGTTTTGCCACTGTCTCACTTGTCTTATCTGGCACCGGAAAACATTCTGGCCAAAGGCTGTAGTGATCCACAAAATGAACTATATATTTATTTCCAGACGCACTAAGAGGATATGGTCCCGAAACGTCTACACTTACTTTTGCCATGCTGTACGGGGGAAAATCTGTTTCTTGGAGTGGCGCGTGTTGTAACTTCAGATTTCGGGTCTTACATATCAGGCAGCCATCGACATGTGCGTACACCGCCTTCCAGAGATTCGGCCAATAATATTTGTTTCTGATAGCATAGAACACCTTGTCTATGCCCATATGACCTGCTTCCTCGTGGTACTGTTGTAGGACCTGTAGTTGTAGGTGAGTTGGTACATAAAGTCTGAGATGGGGTTCATTGTCTGCATCTGAGATGAAGTACACCACCTGCTCAACTACCATAAATGTGCTGTGTGTCTTCCTGTCGGCTTTGTTTGCCTCTAAGTCGTCCTTTATCTTCTTAATAGTAACGTCTTTTTCCTGTTCTGTTATTACATTGATTTCCTCCCACTTGGGTATCTCTTGCGCATTATTAGCTGGAGGCTTGTATCTGGCATACTGTTTTGGCTGGAACTTGTTAGAGTTAAATGTGTTTATCTGAAGCGCATGATCATTAATTTCAGGAATGTTCTCCTCGTCGTCTATTTGTTCTCCTTCTGGTGGAGAGCGACTTAGTAAGTCAGCACATGTATTTTCAGATCCTCGCACGTACTCTATTCTGCAGTTGTATCCGGTGATACTAAGGGCCCATGTTTGTACTTTCCTGTTTTGCATAGGCGCCTCTAGGAGATGTTTCAGTGGCATGTGATCTGTTTTAATAACAACCGAGGCATTATGCACGTAATAATCAAGTTTCTGTAGAGCGTAATATATTGCATAACATTCTTTTTCTACCGTGGACCACTTACATTGACTCCTACTAAGTTTGTGAGACAGAAAATAGATCGGCTGTTCGTTCTTTATGCCCGGGATAGGTTCTGCCTCATCGTCATCACAGGTCTGTACTAGGCAAGCCCCGATTGCAGAATCAGACGCATCCGTGTATAGGATAAACTCCTTATTCATGTCTGGGTGTGCTAGAACCGGTACTGTGCTGAGACTTTCCTTGAGATACTGGAATGCTTTCTCGCACTCATGTGTCCACTGAAACTTGGCATACTTTCTAGTTAGGGCTATGATTGGTTCTGCGATGTTTGAAAAATTTGGAATAAACCTTCTATAATAGGAGCATAGACCTATGAACCCTCTTGTCTGCTTAACGCTCTGGGGTGGTTTCAGTGCTTGAATAGCCTGTATTTTGTCCTGGTCTGGTTTGATTCCATCCCGTGAAACTACGAATCCTAGATATTTGGTTTCTGTTCGTATGAACTGACATTTACTCATTTTTAGTCTTAGATCGTGCTGCTTTAATCGATTGAACACTTGTTGAATGTGATACAGATGCGTTTGCAAGTTTCCCTTCGTGAAAATTAGTATATCGTCAATATACGCCAATGCGAAGCTATTCATACCTTGGAGCACTATGTCCATTAACGTCATGTAGGTGGCTGGTGAATTACGTAAACCAAACGGCATGACCTGCCATGAATAGCTGCCAAAAGCACAAGAAAATGCGCTCTTCTTCTGCGCCTCTTCTGATAGAGGGATCGACCAAAATCCTGACCTAGCGTCTACGTCTCCTCCCAAATGTCAGGAATAGGCACGGGCACCATTATAACAATGTTTTAGTTCATTTATATTATTCATTATTATTGTTATTATTGAATGTTCTATTATCATCACATCTCACCTTGGTACATCACACGTCGAAGTTTCACATACATGGCAATAGAAGATTTCTCATGAACATTTCACTGATTCATTTTAATTTGACAAATAATATCAATATGATCAATACGTATAGCTGATAACTCACTTGTAATAATAGGCATAGGCAAGATTATACACATTTCATTATTTTCATCATAGTAGCACGAAATCTCACAAAATCACAATATCAAAATTCTCATAATTCTACAAGCAGTATTTAAGCAGCGTTCACAATATTCAGTAATACAAAAGCTCTTGGTAACAATTACTGTACGATCTCTTGCTACACTAGTTCAATCTAACTCTACTTCTCTATCTGTTATGTTCTTCTATTAGACTACTTGTTTAGGACCTTTTGGTCCTCCTCTATCAAAATCTCTCTCTGCCTCCTCCTCTATCAGAACCCCTATCTGCTCTCCGCCGGCCCTCCTTTCTGAATCCTCCTCCCTTCTTTATATTCGTAAGTTCTGACCACGCCAAAACCGGTCGCAACTGGCGTCTTCACTTTAGTCTCTTTCATCTCCGTCGTCTAATTGTTACCTCCCATTAACAAGACCACCATCTCTTTCATGTTACCTGCTTCGGGACCTAGTCCGTTCTCTGTTCAGTCTTTGATCTACTGGTCAATTGTTCCCCCTGGGCTACTGCATGTGCGCGCGAAGTCGCACCTCTAGAACTGGACCACTCTCACGATCTATCAGATCTATCGATACGGTTTTACCTTTGATCAGGTCTTTGAAGTACCGAGTATCCGTTCCTCGCTCCTCTAACTATAACTTCTCTGCCCCCCAATACATTCTTTATTCCTGATCATGTCACTAATAATAATAATAATAATAATTATAATAACTATAATCATTACTTACAAGGCTATGCTACAAGAACAGAAGAACTGAACGAATATTTTTAATCCGACAAATTTATTTAAATCACGGCGGATTACAAACGTCTTGAAACTGAACAGATTACATCGGCGTGGGTCATGTAAAACGAATGGAAGAAAACAGACAAACTAAAATGATGTTTACACGAAAGATGAAGGAAACAAGACCGAGTGGTAGATCAAGACAGAGATGGAGAGGCAACATAGTTGAAGATATACAGGAATTTGGTGTCGCCAACTGGAAGGAGAAGATTAGGAATAGAGAGGAATGGAGGCGAACTTTCTTTTGCAGTAGTGAGCCTTAACGACTCGGGAAGCTGAGAAAGTAGAAGAATTTTGTTTCTTTGCTTTTAATTTGTCAGACATCGAGTCAAACAACATCTTGTTGCCAGAAATGCAGATGAAGTCACTAACAGGAATTATTGAGGAAAGACGCTGGCGATGGTTGAGACATGTGCTTCGGATGACTGACGACTCACTATCAAAAATAGTATTAAGATGGACACCACAGGATAGACGTAAGGGTAAACCAAAGGAGACATGGAGAAGAACAACCGAGAGGATGTTGAGCAATAGAGGGCTCACTTGGGCAAGAGCAAAAATTAAAAAAAGCAAAGGACAGGCGTTAGTGGGAAACCCTTGCGGAAGCCCATGTGCCTTGGGCACTAAGATTCACAGAGAGAGAGAGAGAGAGAGAGAGAGGGGGGGGGGGCATCGAGTCACACAACCCTATCATTTGATTCCCCAAATATGCATACTGAAACAGGTATTAATACCCCCAGGTTATTGACACTGATGTAGATATTACTCGAGATTGTATGTGACATACGTAAAATATTACACAGCTCAATCTGATGCGGAGGCGGGAGAGAGGCGTGGCCATTACATCGTGATGAGCTAAGAAGCTGCGTATCTGTCACGTGTTGTAAAAACACATAAAGGTTATCCAAGCCACCCATGGGAGCCAGGATAGGAGGAGGCGGCCCAAGATTGTGGGCCCCAGACAGTGGGTTTATTTGTTCCCGTGTGTGCCTGTTTGTGTATGTATATTTACACTTATATCTTTCCTGGGGAAAATTAGGCACATAATGGATGCCTTCTTGGTCGTACACCGTTTTGATCACGGCTGGGATTTGTTTCGGGATGTTTTGATCACGGCTGGGATTTGTTTCGGGATGTTTTGATCGTGGACAGGAACTGGAGGTTGGGCGTAGCAAGCTGGCGACATCTGGGTCTCCAGTCTAGAGTCTGAATATCTCGCAGAAGGATGAGAAAATTGGTGTTCATCAGATATTCAGTACGGACCAGAGATATTCAAGGAGAACACGGTATATCCATAAATAATTCTATAGCCGGACGAGTGATATCCAAGAACAAAGTTTAGTACTGGATTAATTTATAGCTAGACGAGAGATATTCAAGAACACAGTATAGCACTGCATTAATTTGTAGCCGGGCGAGTGATATTCATGGAGAAAACAGCATAATCTTGGAAAAATCTATAGCCGGACTAGAGATATTCCTGAATAAAGTTATACCCGGGTGAAAAATGATGTTTGACAAAAAAGTCTGCTCAAATACAAATGTTTACACGTGTTTTCGTGGAATCAAAGCGTGAACATTTCTGGGAGTTTAGTTACACGTATATGTTCTACTTCTGGGAGCACGTGTTATATCATGTGGAGCAAATCACTTTCTGGATATATCCTCGTTTCTTCGCTATGCATAACCCGGCTGTCACGTGAGCGATATGTGTTCAAGTCTCTTAAAAAATGTTTATTTGTGAAAGATAAAGAAGGAGACCAGTGATAAACTGTTGCATCGAAACGAATTCACGCATTTTCAAGGCTTACTAAATATGGTATTTGAGGATGGTATAAAATGGGGGAAATTCGTAGCTTATGAAGGGAATTTTATAACAATGAAAAAGTATTATTAGACATTAGACGAGATTAAAAACAAAGACGCATCATACACATGAAACAAATCACTGTAACGCAAAGTGTGTAGCTGTAAACAAAATTGTGAAGTAACGAGTGTAGGCAAATGGTAAGTTTAAAATAAATATTAGAGATCGAAGAGATGATTTTTATAACCAGTGTAGAGAGCACATAAATGATTTTTATAACCACTGTAAGACAAAAATCATGCTGATATTTTTTGGGAAGAACAAGTTAACATTGTGAAGCAGAGTACACTGATACTGTACAAAACGAATAGATTTTTTGTGTGCATTCGCTGCAGATGATTTCTATGGTTGATTTTTATAACCACCGTATGGAACGAATAGATGATTTTTATAACCACTTTATCCAGAGCCATAAACTTGCCAGAGTGAATTATCTAGACAGACTGAATGAATGTTCGGCGAGAAGGGCAACGACAGGTCAGTTTTAAACTTCTAGGAGGATAACTGGAAGTTTGTTTTTTTTTAAGTAATAGAGAAAAGATAACAGAAGGATGAAGAGAAACCATCAAGCAGACACAACTAGAAGTTGTTTAAAAGTAACAGAAAATAAAAGGATGAACAGAAGCTATCAAGCAGAGAAAAGCAAGAACGAAGTGGGTGTTTGTTGTAAAGTTTTGTAAGCCGTTCTTCTATAACTTGACCCTCGTTAAGTTTTGTAAGCCGTTCTGCTATAACTTGACCCTCGTTAAGTTTTGTAAGCAGTTCTGCTATAACTTGACCCTCGTTAAGTTTTGTAAGCAGTTCTGCTATAACTTGACCCTCGTTAAGTTTTGTAAGCCGTTCTGCTATAACTTGACCCTCGTTAAGTTTTGTAAGCAGTTCTGCTATAACTTGACCCTCGTTAAGTTTTGTAAGCCGTTCTGCCATAACTTGACCCTCATGGAAATATTATTTTATATAATAATCTTCTTTCATCTTTATAATACCGAAACCGGTGGATTTATAATATCGATACTAAAATATGCACTTCTGTTTTTTTACAAGTGTTCATTTACAAGCTATTTGAAAAACCTTCTGTACGACTCAAAGACAATATCTGACTATCATCTTTAGTTGCACCAGACCGCATGCAAAATTACACGATACATCCGAAGTTTTGGACACGTTTTGTTGTATAGCGACAACAGTTTATTGACTGGCAGAGATAACTGGCACAAATGGTTAACTTCCATGCCTTATGCCCAAAATGGTATTGTTTATCTAGCTTATTTCAAAAGCAGATGTTATAAAATAATTGTTACCTGCTTGGAATGCATTCATTTTTTTACAAAATGCCATTTGGATATAGAGAATTCCCTCATATATGTAAATACTGTGGATTTATCATTGATTTTCTTTGAGGATTTACCTTTAATCTTAGTAAATACCACAGTGGGTTCACGCGCGAATGTTTAATTATTCTTCACACTTGTCAAGAAAACAAAAGGCAGTGGTTAGACTGCCTTCAGTGTTACAAATTCTGTGTTACGAAGCAGTGTATGGTGTAAAAGTTATATCTACGAGCAGCCTATGGTGTAAAATTTATATCTATGAGCAGTCTGTGGTGTAACATTTATATATATACGAGCAGTCTATGGTGTAAAACTTATATCTACGAGCAGTCTATGGTGTAAAGTTTATATCTACAAGCAGTCTATGGTGTAACATTTATATCTACGGGCATTCTTTGGTTTAACATTTATATCTACGAGGGAAATCCCGAAAGTAAGTTCCAATGTCTTATCAAAACTTCAACAATGTAGCGCATTAACCACGTATATTTGCAGTTGCAGTACATACTATTAACTACTTTTGTACTTTGGTTAGCTGAGTGGTTAGGGCGCTCGGTTTACTAATCTGGTGATACCGGGTTCAGTCCCAGCGGTGGGATTTTTTTCTGGTACACACCAAAAAGGCCCCGGGGTGAAAAAAAATGGGTGCTAGAGAAAAAAAAAAAAATCTAGGAAGGTAAAGCGGCCAGGCGTGATACTGACCACATCACACTTTCATGTGCCGAAGGTCATGGAAAATACGGGCCTAACACCGTATTCCCCAATATGCCTTAATGGCGTGGAAACTCGACTTTTTACCTTTACCTTTTACTTTTCTACTTCGTTTCTACCAAGTTTCTGTCATTATTGAAGCCCTTGTATCGGGGCGCCAGATTTTGCATCCCTACATCGTAAAATGTTGCCGACTGCGATGTAAAACCAATTTTTAACGGCTTCTTTGATCTTTGGTATATGTCAATAGCAGAACTTTGGATAGCCAAGTCGATCAGACACAATTTGTGTGAAATTTGTGTGAAAAATTCAGGGAGAGAGTGACGAAATGATGAATCGCCTGTACTCACGAACCTTGTCTTCCACTACACGAATAAAAAAATCATTAACCACGGACGGTCGGCGCGTGGATCATCACGCACATTTTCGCGACCATTATTAAAATTTGTCATCCATCACCGGACCCTAGTCATTCATGGCATGTTCCTCATACACTTCACAAACTCGTCGATAAACGTCAGCCCGCTTCACGTTCCCCGCATATAAGAAATTGATTACTTATCGTATTCCATAGGCGGCGGGCATCTCGATTTCTAGAGCGTTTTGAACATACACAACGATGCGTTAACGGCATTCAAATTTAATTAAAATTACGCCTACTGGTAGTCACTGCATACAGGAACACGGCACCCAAGTTGTCATCCAGTAGAATATTATTTACACACGGAACTTAATTTTAGGATTCCCCTCGTGTATTCTGGCTGTGCTTTTTAAAATAAAGCTCGATCCAGCATTTTATATATTTCTTGATAGTTTGACGTTATCATCATGTATTTTGTTACAAGTCTTCCTTGTGTAAAGATATGAGAAACCTTGCGTAATCTGACATGTCTGAAGACACTCCAATCCTCTCAGGACATGTCTGTAATCCGGGTATTAATCAAGCCACAGGATATACATGTATTGTTTGCCTTATCAACAGTGAGATCAATACCTGGAACTTGTATAGAGAACGGACTTGTATAAACAATGAACGATTGATGTTGGCTACATGCAACTGATCAAGCAAAAAAAAAAAAAAAGAACAAAATCTGGCGTGCTTTAATGTTTCACAAGTGATACTGTGCACGAAATCGCAACACACAAGTAACAGAATGTAGGCGTAGTAAAATGAGCCCCAACAGGTAAGAATACATTGCTGTCGTGTGGGTGTGTGTGTGTATATATATGTGTGTATGTACGCGCATTTGTTGTTAGAACTAATTTGGTCATACTTGTTTCAAGCTCCACATAAAGGGAATTAAGTCATTTTGCAGGATAATTCTTAAAAGAGCCATAGAAAGAGACCGGTCCTTTGTTGTTGTTTTTTTTCTTCCTTAGAACACTTTTTTTTTGAAGCAGCAGTGGTACCCAGGGCCTGTGATCTGTGTTCCGTAGCATTTGCATGCTGTAGGGGTGTGAGTGTTTGTGCCTTCACCTGTCTAGGCCATTAGGCTTTTGAGATAGGGATGCCAGTACCTGGTCTCTCCCGCCTTTCTTTTCTCAGGGAAACTAGAAGGAGGGCCTACCTTCAGTTACTGGACTTTTACGAACAAATGTCCCAGATGCAAATAAATAAGTACATGGGCTTCCATGCTGATGAATCAGCTGCATTATTAATGAGCAAGATGGAGGCGAAGAATGATTTTGGTAAGTCAGCGAGCCATAGCTGACATGTTAGCGTCAGGGCTGGTAAACCATAGCTAACCAAGACCCTGTCCGACTTCTCCGCTGGTACCTCTAGTAACAGGCCTTGTCTGGCAAACGAGACAGGGATCGCCATAGTCCCCCAGACGGTGGAGCCTGAAAAGAAGTATTGCACGTATCCTGCTTTTTAACTCAACGCAGGGACTAGGAAAAAACTAGCCGCCATAATCTACTCCTAGGTCGACACGATGTATATAATTTGTTCTCTTCTTTTCATTGGCTGGAAAGAACACCAGGTCGAAATTAAAGAGAAGAAGAAGAATAAGTGAGCAAAATGTGGCTGGAAGGCGATTTTCAGGAGCAGAGCAAGCTACACACAGCGCACAAGGCACATGTTGCACACCCCAGGTTATGCAGTGACGCGGTCAATGTAAACAATTCCATTCAGTGTCAGGGGAAGAGAACTAGAACTACCAGTTAGATTTGGATCATTTGCTTAAAATGTTAACGAAAATAGTGGAAAACCTGCCACGTTTGATCCGAATATTTGTGTTTTTAATTTGTTCACCCTATAATCGATTTATCATCATCATCATCATGTACCGTGCCGACTGGCGTTGGCTATTATGCTTCTCCAGAGTACGCGATCCTTCATGCAGGCCATCAGCTCAGTTGGTGATCTCCTCTCACACCATCCCGTCAAACTGTCCAGTATCATTTCTCTTGGTCTTCCTCGGGCTATTCTTCTCTCTATTTTTCCTGTTGCCATAATATTTTCAATGCCCCGTCTTCTCATTGCATGTTCTATGAAAGTACATTGTCTCTCTCTTATATATATATATATATGTATGTATATATATATATATATATATATATATATGGACAGGATTTTTTTGTTTCTCATACATTCTCCATTAGTTATTTTTGCTGTCCAGGGAATTATCAACATTCTTCTAATAAACCCCATTTCTGCCTCTTCGAATGATTTTTGTGCAGACTTGCCTATCGTCCATGATTCACTTCTATATAATAAGATAGATTCAATATAGCATTTTCTAACATTCATTAATAAGGATGTGTTGCATAATACAAGGTCCGACAATTAAATAATGAGACGAATTACAGAAAAAAAAATAAATAAACAATAGCTGAAGATATAATTTGTATTTTATTCAAAGTAAGCCCCTTGTGCATTGATACAGCTAGTGGCACGATCTAACAAACACTGAAACGACCTCTGCAGTTCTTCTGTTGATATGGCCCTTAAACTCGATGTTATGGCCCTTTGGATGTCATCAGTATCGTCAAAAAAGCATCGTTTTAATAGCAGCTTTAATTTTGGGAATAAAAAATAATCGTAGGGAGACAAATCTGGGGAATAGAGTGAATGGTTCAGAACACACACTTGTCTTTGAGCCAGAATTCCTACACAGTTACCGCCCGGTGAGCCGGGGCATTATCATGAAGAAGGAAAAAACTGCCGGGCTCGGAGAACACTTTTCAATAGCCATTTCAAAATACTTAAATAAACTTTGGCAGTGACAGTCTGTCTCTCTGGAATAAATTCTTTATGAATAACTCCTTTGCTGTCGTAGAAGCACGCCAACATTGTCTTCACTTTCCAATTTTGAAGACGAAATTCTTAGCCTTTTGGTGATGATGATGACTTCCATTAAGCACTTTGACGTTTAGTTGTATGATCATAGCAGAAAATCAATATTTCTTCCTCTGCAGCAATAAATTTAAACATGTTTATTTCTACGACACGTTTTGATAATGTCGTTTGCGTACTTAACACGCTGATGTTTTTGATTATCAGACAATGAATGTAGTAGAAACCGGCAAGCAACTTTTTTCTTGGCCAAATCTTCCACTAAAATTGTGTCTCATTTAACACCAAATTCATCTGCCATCATCCTCACTGTCAAACAACCATCTTCTTGTATCCGTTCTCTGACTTTTGCAATGAGTTCCACATTACGAACAGAAATTGGGCGTCCATGTCTAGTTGGATTTGCAATCGTTTCCACACCACTGTTCAATCGTGAATACCACCTGAATATCTGCGCACGAGATAAAAAATTGTCCCCATAAACTTGTCGCATCAATTCAAATGTCTCAATGGCACTTTTTCCGAGTTTTAAATATAATTTAATGGTAGCTTTTTGCTCCATGCTGATTACATAATAATGCACCTCTGACTAGGTCAACAAAATGGCGGCTTGTTTGTCGTCTGCTTTATCGGGCGGCGATGAAAAGTTGCCAGATCATAGATGAAGGTTGCCTCTTTGGTCATCAGACGACGAATGTGGTAGAAACCAGCAGGAAACTTTTTTCTTGCCCAAATCTTCCAATAAAATTTTACAAATGGTCTCTAGGTTAACATAAAATTTATCCTCACTGTCAAACAACAATTTTCTTGTATCCGTTCTCTGACTTTTGCAATGAGTTTCTTATTCATTCATTTATTTGCATGTCCCTTGCGGAACTTTGCCTCCCTAACAGCTCTCCTGTAGGCCTCTCGGTTGTGAGCAAGATAGCCTGCTGCTGTTGCATCCATTTGCAGATCATTAACGATGTCTTGCAGCCATCTTCGCCTTGGTCTTCCTCTCTTTTATTTTCCCATTATGTACCCTTCCAAGATGGTTTTCTCTAGATTATCATGACGTTTAATGTGTCCAAAATATTTAAGTTTTCTCTCTTTAATCCTCTTTACTAACCAGCCTTCTTCAATTTTAAGTTCTTGTAGTATGGATATATTTGTTCTTTTTTTTTGTGTCCATGATATTTGAAGAACTCTTCTGTAGCATTTACATTCAAAAGCATTCATGCGTTTCTCAGCTGTTTTGTTAAGTGTCCAGGTCTCACAGGCATATGTTGCGGTGGGAAAAATGCATGCCCTTAAAAATCTTATTTTTGTAGTTCTGTCTGTTCCTCTTCACAGATTCTTTAGTTGCTTTACTTTCTGAATAGCGATAGATATCCTCCTTTTAATTTCCCTCATTGTATCTCCATTATTAGTTAGTAGTGATCCAAGATATTCAAAACTCTTCACTTCTTCCAGTTTTTCCTCATTGATACATATATCAACTGCCTTGTTTGTTTTGTCAGTTGTCATCAATTTAGTTTTCTTCGCATTGAGATAGAGGTTTTGCTCTTCGCTGTTCTTACAGAATGACATAATTAGTTTTTCCATTGCTTTTTGTGTTGTGGACAGTAATACTGTGTCATCAGCATATCTAATCTATAGTATTTCATAACCTCCAATTGTTATGGCATCGTAATATTCTTTGTCTACATCTTCTCTAACATTGCTCATTATATTTTCAGTATACAAGTTAAATAAGTAAGCCGACAATATGCACCCCTGACAGACCCCTTGTTTTATGTCAAACCTGGTTGTTTTTTCACCATTTATTCTTACTGCTACTTGCTGGTCTAGATACATCAGTGATGTTAATTGTATAAATGTGTTGGAAATTCCATTTTTCCCATTATTTCCCAAAGTTTCTGGTGTTGTACACAATCACATGCCTTTGAGTAATCTATAAAGGCTAAATATAGATTCACAATAAACTTTCTGCATTTCTCTATTATTAATCTTATATTAAATATATGATCTTTTGATCTCTTCCTTACCTGAAATCAGCTTGGACCACATTGACGTCTTCTATTTTGTTACGAAATCTACCCATTATGATTTTTAACAGAATTTTACTGGCATGACTAATCATAGTAACAGTTCTGTAGTTTGTGCATAATTTCAGGTTACCCTTTTTTGGCAGTGGTATGAATATAGTTTTTTTTTTCATTCTTTTGGCCAAATACCTGAATGTCATATCTTTTTACAAAGATCATGATAGATTGTTGCACGTTCATTTCCTCCTGCTTTAATCATTTCAGCTGTTATTTCATCACATCCTGGTGATTTACAATTTTTCAGATTCTTTATTGCCCATAAAACTTCTTCTATTGTCGGTTCGGGTTCTTTCTCTTCCAATAATAATTCACACTGTTGATTTCTGCTTTCACAGTCGGTTTTTTTCATACATTCATCTGCACTATTCCTTCCATCTTTCTAGAATTTCCTCTGTCTCTGTCAAGGTATTCCCATCTTGTCACAAATTACATTTAGCGTCAGTGTCTTCATTTCTTTAAACATTTCATTATCTCTTCCACACTTCTGATGTCCTTCTATTCTTTCACAACAATCTTGTATATATTGTTTTTTGTCTTTTCCTATATTTCTTCATACTTCTTTTGTTAAAGATTTATATTTCTATTTGTTGTTATTTGTCACTTTCCTCATTACGAACAGAAATTGGGCGTCTATGTCTAGTTTCATTTGTAATCTTTTCCATACCATTTTTGAATCATGAATGCCATCTGAATATCTGTGCACGAGATAAACAATTATCACCATAAACTTGTCACATCAATTCAACTGTTTCAATGACATTTTTTTCGAGTTTTAAACAGAATTTAGTGTTAGCTTTTTGCTCCATGCTGATTACGTAACAATGCACCTCTGATTAGGTCAACAAAATGGCGGCTTGTTTGTCGTCTGCTTTATCGCGCGGCAGTGAAATGTTGTCAGATCATAGATGAAGGTTGCCTCTTTAGATTACATACTTTGCTTCATAGATTGCATTTTTGTCTTGCCCGTGATAAAAATCAGTCTCATTACTTAATTGTCGGAACTTGTATGTTTCTCATTCTCTACAATGCAATGTCGTGTCTAATTTTTGTTCTGGATTTCCAATCTGAAGTTGTTATTGCTCCAAAGTATTTGAATTTCTGCACCTGATTTAGAATAGTTCCATTTAATTTTTTTTTCATTTAATTTTATTTTTATAATCTATTATAACAAAAATCTATGTTCTGTTATGTCCCATTATAATGGGAAAAAATTCTGTGTCCTGTGGCATTTGAACGCCTATAGAGGTGTGGGCTGTTATTGGGTTCAGATTTCTAGGCCATTACAGCATTTGAGGTTGGGATACCAGCACCTGTCCTCCTGCTTTTGTTTTCCCAGGTAAAACCCCAGGTACCATGTTTGTTTTGTTTTTTTTCTTTTTAGGCTGGGTCCATGCTAATGCTGGCGGTTGGAAAAAAAATTCCATGGAATGAATGAACGAACGAACGAATGAATGAATCTTTATTTTTAAAGGGTAAGGAATTGGGCACGCAGGTCCGTCTTACGTTCTGCCCTTCATCACTCCATCTTTCATTCTTCCCACACAGTCGATTTAATAAAAGAATACACATTACATTAGAAAAAAAACAACATATCAAAAGAGTGTAAGATTAAACTATATCTAAGCTAGGGAGTACGAAATGGAGCCAGAGGCCTTCTAATCGGCAAGCGAGTTTATTATGAAGCAATGTAAATCTTGTTCATAGAACCCTTTTCTTTTTATTATGAAGCAATGTAAATCTTGTTCATAGAACCTTTTTCTTTTTATTATGAAACAATGTAAATCTTGTTCATAGAACCTTTTTCTTTTTATTATGAAGCAATGTAAATCTTGTTCATAGAACCTTTTTCTTTTTATTATGAAGCAATGTAAATCTTGTTCATAGAACCCTTTTCTTTTTATTATGAAGCAATGTAAATCTTGTTCATAGAACCTTTTTCTTTTTATTATGAAGCAATGTAAATCTTGTTCATAGAACCTTTTTCTTTTTATTATGAAGCAATGTAAATCTTGTTCATAGAACCCTTTTCTTTTTGTTATGAAACAATGTAAATCTTGTTGTTCATAGAACCCCTTTCTTTTTATTATGAAGCAATGTAAATCTTGTTCATAGAACCTTTTTCTTTTTATTATGAAGCAATGTAAATCTTGTTCATAGAACCCCTTTATTTTTATTATGAAGCAATGTAAATCTTGTTCATAGAACCTTTTTCTTTTTATTATGAAGCAATGTAAATCTTGTTGTTCATAGAACCCCTTTATTTTTATTATGAAGCAATGTAAATCTTGTTCATAGAACCTTTTTCTTTTTATTATGAAACAATGTAAATCTTGTTGTTCATAGAACCCCTTTCTTTTTATTATGAAGCAGTGTAAATCTTGTTGTTCATAGAAACCCTTTCTTTCACAAACCCATGCTCTTCACTCCTTCTTTCCGTCTTCCACAGTTCTCCACCCTGGGGTTTCTTAACTGAGGAGATGAGAGAGGGTGGAGAGAAGAAGGTTGTAAGGAAGTAAGAGAGACAAATGTTGAGGTTATGGAGCAGGACTTCTGAACATATTTGTTTTAAATCTGTCATTAGAATAGAACTTTCAGCTTGTTCCATTCGTATATGTAAAGTAAAATCAGCATGTTGATATCTTTTCAAGCAACAGTGCTACCCAGGGCCTGTAATCCATGTCCCGCAGTATCTATCACGACGTACCGGTGTGAAGTGTTGGTGCCTTCACTTTTCTAAGGACATTACCGCGTTTGATGTAAGGGATGCCAGCACCTGACTTCCCCGCCTTTTGTTTTCCCAGGTAAAAACCCCAGGTATCCATATTTTGAGGCTGGGATGATCCTGATGCCGGTCGGTCCAAAAAACTCCGTCCGAGTGCGAAATGGAACCAGAGACCTTCTGATCGGCCGGCTAGTGTATTAACAACTATACCACCGCGGCACCACCAGGACTTACGAGCGAAATGCGGAAGTCAATGCGACCCCCCCCCCCCGCCAGCCCAAAATGTTTTCATCCCTAAGCCCTCTCCCCCACCCCCATCCCCCCGCCCACGCTTAAAAGAGAGAAAACTCTTCGTGCCCCAGAACAGTACACTGGCAGGCCCTCTCCCCACCACGCGTCACCTCCTCTTCTCTCCCCTCCCCCCCCCCCCCCCCCCGAGTCTGGAAGTACCTAATGGAACTGATGGTGATCGCTTTTGAAACAGTCTGGCGAAGTGGGATATGACAGAATAAACTAGGAAATCCATTTTGTTCTATAATCATAAAAACGTGTTTAGAACCTCCGCTCTGCTCATCTCGTGTTCTGCTTTATATCTTCTCCAGTTTTCATTACTCTGGGTTCTGTCATTTATAATGAGGTCAAACCTGTTATCTTCTCAGCCAGAATTTGTCAGCCCAAGGATCCTGGTTAAAAACTCCTCTTGAAGACAAGCCGTAATCCTTTAAACGATAACGGGAAATAGTAATGCTAGATTTACACGTGAGCGATGCTTCTCGTACTGTCTGGAGAGTGGGGCTAGCCTTTCGTTTATTTATTTTAGCAGGATTCAAGTATGCCAGGGGGAGGTAACGCATTTATAAACGCTTCTTTCACGGTCGACTTCACACACGGATCATTTAGTTCAGTCTTTTAGTGGATTTTAGTTTTCCGCTAGGGGAAATTATCCAGAAAGCAACAGAGACTAGCGGTTTTTTTTAAACGTAACTAAATCCTTTTTTTTTTCAAAAAGTCAGTTTCTTCTTCTGTTCCGTTGTTTTATATCTTCTTTATCCTATTTATTCTTCTGATGATCGACTTCCTTATTAATATTAAACTTGCCTTATCTTGTGCTGTCTTCCTGTAACTACGAGCTGGTGTTCATTGCAGCCGATGCTGTGGGGGTATTGAGGTACAGCATCGTGTCGGTGTGAGAGCCGGTTATGGCAGCTACTTTTTTCAGTCCCGGAGTAGCTAAAAAGCAGGGGGTATGCAATGCTTCTTTAGCAGACTCCACCACCATGGGGATTATGGTGATCCCTGTCTCGTTAGCCAAGCTATGCCTATTACTGAGGGTACCAACAGAGAGGTGTGACAGGGTCTTTGTCAGCTATGGTTCGCTAACCTTGACACTAGCATATCAGCTATGTTCGCTGACTGCCTAATCGGAGAAGCATCTTCATCCCATTAACATTAAAAAGAAACAAATTACGGACACCTTAAATATCCCATTATATGAAGAAAATCCAGAATAATGTTTACGAAGAATTAGAAGAATATTTTGGCCAAACACCGTAAGAAATAACATCTTGTTGGCAGAAATGCAAATGAAGCCACTGACAGCAGTTTACTGAGGAAAGACGCTGGCATTGATTGGGACATGTGCTACGGATGACTGCTATCAAAAATAGCACTAAAATGGACACCACAAGGGAACAGAAGTAAGGGTAGACCAAAGGAGACATTGAGAAGAACAACAGAGAGGATGTTAAGCAATTGAGTGCTCACTTGAGCAAGAGTGGGAAAAAGGCAAAGGACAGGCGTTTGTTGAAAACCCTTGCGAAAGCCCCATTTGCCATGAGCGCTTAAGGTTCAGAGAGATAGATATGAAGAAAATCGCAGAGCGCTTTTGACGACGTCGATTTGTCCCCTGAGCGCTGAAAGATATATTGAGAAAGGGGACAAGACAAAGCAAGAAACAAATCTGTAAGATACAGAATTCTTGAATAGTGGCACAAACGTCAGTGACTTTTTTTTTCCACGCAGATATTAATAACAGTAATCTTTGTAGCAATATGGAGTTCATGCATCAACCTTTTTGTCTGTATCGAGGGAAACAAAAAGATGGCTGTGATAGAGTTGTAATGGTCAGGGAATCATATCTGTCCAAGACTCTGTCTGAACTCTCCATTGGCGCACCCATGATCAGCCCCTCCCCCTAACGGGACAGAGATCTCTATGCGTCCCTCCCCGCCCCCGTGACCCACTCTTTATCTGTAGCTAGCCGCTGTGAACCACTCCTTTTCTGCAAGCTAGGCACTGTGACCCACTCTTTATTTGTAGCTAGCCGCTGGGACCCACAGTTTATCTGTAGCTAGCCGCCGTGACCCACTCCTGATCTCCAGGCTAGCCGCTGTGACCCACTCTTTATCTGCAAGCTACCCACTGTGACCCACTCTTTATCTGCAAGCTAGCCACTGTGACCCACTCCTCATTTGACACAATGCGTGTGCGTCAACACATTCACAGCACCCGCTACAAAGAATATCCAGGGGAAAAGAACAAGAACAAGATACCTTGGAAAACCTGCCACTGGAAACTATTACAGGCGGACAAATAAACAGAAACGCATGTCGCCATCACTAAGTCCAGTAACTGCTATATAGAAACTGAGTATTTTTGTTTTTGTTTTTGTTTGGTATCATTTATTTAAAAATAGCTTCACGATTTCTCTAGCTAGTCCTGGTAATACCTTACAGAAGACTGGGGCTTCCATGGAACAGTCCATAACATGAAGTCCGAAATTTACCTTCTCTGTGTTCCACTTGTTAAATATCATGACATAACCTTTCACACTCTCATTATAACATACGCTAACCTGATATTTAACATGTGCTGTTGTGTCGAGATTCCTACAGGGACTGCACTTGTTATTTTGAATGGAGTTCAGCAAATGTCTCATTCCTGGAGCCAGATGTCTGTGGGAATTTGTCTCAAGAGTCTGAGCGTTTTCTTGGTATTTCGTTAACCATCATCCGAAGATCTCCAGAGTATTATAGGCCAAGCATGGTGAGCGATGACATTGTATTGAAATAAAAAAAAAAAAAATAATAAAGCACACAGAGAAAACATGGTGGTTATGAGGGTTTTGGAGAATCTCATTAAACAACTCCCCCCCCCCATACACACACACAGGTAAAAAAAACCATATGAACAATATAAACTTAGTAAAACATTTGTTTTATTTTTCTGCATCTTCTTCTTCTCCGTTGTTAGCTGGCTGCATATAGACAACGTGACCTCATCTCATTTCACCTCACTTCACCTCACATCATCTCATCTCACTTCACTTCACTTCACCTCACCTCATCTCACTTCACCTCATCTCATTTCATCTCACTTCATCCCCACTTCACCTCATCTCATCTTATCTCACCTCATCTCATTTCATCTCACTTCACCTCATATCCTCTCATTTCACATCATCTCATTTCATCTCATCTCATCTTTCTCACTTCACCTTATCTCACCTCACCTCATCTCATCTCACCCCATCTCATTTCACTTTATGTCATCTCACCTCATCTTATTTCATCTCATCTCATCTAATTCAACTCATCTCACCTCATCTCATCTAATTCACCTCATCTCATCTCACTTCACCTTATCTCACCTCATCACATCTCACTTCATCTCATCTCATTTCACTTAATCTCACCTCATCTCACCTCATCTCATCTCATTTCACCTCATCTCAACTAATCTCATTTCACCTCACCTCATCTCACCTCATTTCATCTCATCTCATCTCACTTCACCTCATCTCATCTCACCTCACTTTACTTCATCTCATTACATCTAATTCCATCTCATCTTACCTCATCTCATTTCATCTCATATCACCTCGCCTCATCTCATCTCATCTCACCTCACCTCATCTCACATTATCTCATCTCACTTTATCTCATATCATTTTATCTCATCTCACCTCACTTCGCCACATCTCATCTCACTTCACCTCATCTCGTTTCATCTCACTTCATATCATCTCATCTCACCTCCACCTCATCTCATTTCATCTCATCGCATCTCACTTCACATCATCTCATCTCATCTCATTTCACGTCATCTCACGTCATCTCATCTGACCTCATCTCACCTCACCCCATCTCATTTCACTTTACCTCATCTCATCTTATCTCATTTCATCTCATCTTACTTTACCTCATTTCATCTCATCTCATCTAATTCCATCTCATCTTACCTAATCTCATTTCATCTCATCTCACCTCACCTCATCTCATCTCACCTCATCTTAACTCACTTTACCTCATCTCATTTTATCTCATCTCATGTCATGTCATCTCACCTCACCTCATCTCATCTCATGCATCTCCTCACGAAAGGTTGACTGCAACGAATCTCCACTCTGCTCTGCTTCTTGCCTTTTAGTCCGCTCTGGCAGGCAATTTCCTGTCCTTCTTATGATGTCCTCAGATCTATCTCGCTGCCGTCCGTCATGTTCTCTTCCCTTCGATCTTGTCCTCAAGAAGGGTCCTCAGTATAGTATTATGCCTCTTGACGTGACGAAAAACTGTTAAAACAGCTGCTATCTTTTCTTAGTGCAAAATTTGTTTTCATCATGTTTACTGCAGTGGCCTGTGTTATGCCTGTACAGGTGTAGTCATGTCTCATATCACTGAGACATTTACCAGATACACTGGACTGCCCATACCTATATTGTACTTGACCATTCCTCATGCCATGTTTAAAACACAGGAGAAGATCGATAACTACACCTTCTACTATTAAGAGAATAACGCTGAAGAGCAGCGTTGATTTCTCCGTGTATTATATGCTAAGAGGCATAATATAAAAGAGACATTTAACGAAGAAATTAACCTGGAAACGGTCAGAGAGCTCAGCTGCCTGGGAAGAATGGTGTCAGCAGATGTCAGTTAACAAGTGAAACTCAAACAGAAAACAGGGCTTGTGGACATTTAGGGACCAAAAAAGCTGTGACACCACATGGAAATATAAGCTCCAGAGTTCTACAGCAAGTATTCCAGCTCAAACATTGGTCGGGACATTCTTTCTGCTGAGAACAGAAAGTTAGAAAAGTTAATGGAGTAATAGAGAACAGTTATGCGTGGCTCAAATGTGGAACATTTAGAGGGGAACTGGGATATTAACATGAAATAACATTTACTTTTTAAAGCAAAACAAAAGACACATAAAGAGACGAAGTGGACAAGTAACGAAGACAAAAATGGAGATCATATAAAGCAGTGTTCTCCATTGCCTGACGAGTATTAAAAAAAGAAATGGCTGAAAACAAGCAGTTAAAAACCGAGTGGGGGAGTGGGAAATGAAGCAGAAAAACAGAATCAGAGGTACTTGCAGGTGAGCTTGGCTTTTTTTTTTTTTCTCAGATACACTTCAGAACACGGTACCGATAAGATGGGAGAAGGAGAGAGCTCTTATGTTTATTTGAAATATCTGTCAGCATGACATACTGGATCACGGGTGTCCAGCTTGTAGCCCGAATGCCGGGTGAAAGGAGGCCTTTGTTGGCAGCCCGAGATGTTATTTTGACATATAGTCAAAATATTTAACTTTCAAACGTAGGCTTACATAAATTTCTTGTCTTCAGAACATACAAATATTTGTAAAAGACCCGAAAAACTATTTAAACACAGTAAATTCACATGTATTTCATAACTGTCACTCTTTCTCATTTTTATATAAGTTTTGCAAAAACTAAATGATTTAGATGTTGTCCGCACTCGATTTCCCCAATGCGGTTGTGGCCACAAAGCCACTGAAGTCTGGACACCCTATCTATCTATCTATCTATCTATCTATCTATCTATCTATCTATCTATCTATCTATCTATCTATCTATCTATCTATATCTATCTATCTATCTATCCATCCATCCATCCATCCATCCATCCATCCATCCATCTATCTATCTATCTATCTATCTATCTATCTATCTATCTGTCTGTCTGTCCGTCCGTCCGTCCGTCCCTCTGTCTGTCTGTCTGTCTTTCCGAGGGTGATGAAGGGCAGAATGTACCCAATTAATCGAAAATAAAGATCGGTGTGTCTGTCTGTCTGTCTGCTTCTAATTATATAGCTACAGTTTACAGCCGTTCTTCTGCAAGGTAACTTTTCCCCCATAATTTTCTTGTTTTCTAATTTTCCTCAAGTCAGGAACACCCCCCCCCCCCGGTCCTCCTGTAAATTCTAAACTCACACCTTCATTTCCGCGGTGATTATCAAGCAGGTAAAGCTGATGGACCTCACATCTCATGCGCCAGGAGAACTCAGACACCCCAGCTCTTCAAGGGCGTGTTGGAACACAGACCAACAGGTGAGCAGGTGACAATCCTTTGATTGTACAAACTGATCGCAGTGAACCTCCTATTCTCTCTCTGTCTCTCTGTCTCTCTCGCTCTGTCTCTCTGTGTGTCTCTCTCGCACTCTCTCTCTCTCTCTCTCTCTGGGTAACGAAGTTTTCAAGACCAGTGCTTGACCCATTTAATGTGAACCTGTTAAGACTCGGAAGAGATGCAAACAAGGTTTAAATTGGTCGAGAATTTATTTATTCAGGCACTTGAGCCTTGATGCGGACTTCATTCTTGACTATCTGTCTGAATCTCGTTAATTCACTGTAATTTCCCCTCCCCTCCCCTCCTTTTTAAAGTGTTGTAAGATAAAAAAAATGTCCTATTTTATTTTGGCGAGTCGTGATATAAAGAAATGTTGCATTTTATTTTGTTGTGTTGTTAGATAAAGAAATGTTATATTTTATTGTGTTTTGTTGTGATATAAAGAAATGTTATATTTTATTTTGTTGTGTTGTTAGATAAAGAAATGTTATATGTTATTGTGTTGTGTTGTGATATAAAGAAATGTTATATTTTATTTTGTTGTGTTATTAGATAAAGAAATGTTATATTTTATTTTGTTGTGTTGTGCTATAAAGAAATGTTTTATTTTATTGTGTTGTGTTGTGTTGTGATATAAAGAAATGTTATATTTTATTGTGTTGTGTTGTTAGATAAAGAAATGTTATATTTTACTTTGTTGTGTTGTGATATAAAAGAGAATACATAGACAATATGGCGAAAGAGGCAGAGACAGCAGCAAAAACAGGAGACAACAAAACTTTATATAACATACAAAAGAGGCTAACAGGTACTATTACATCTAAAGAAAGACCAATCCTTAGCAAAACTGGAACACTATTAACATCAAGTAAAGACTAAAAGCAAAGATGGGCTGAACACTTCCATGAAATACTTAATCGACCACACCCAAAAGAATTGTTAAACCTTGAAACCGACTTACCAGCCCCACAACTAAATGTCGACCTAGATGAAATTAAATTGCATGAAATTGAAACAGCAGTGAATTTAATGGCTAACAAAAAAGCTGCAGATGAAGATGAAATAACACCCGAAATGCTAAAAGCTATCAATAGTGACAACATCAGATAACTACAGATAATGTTTAACAAGATTTGGAAAGAAGAAAAGGTCCGTTCTAAATGGAAAAAATGAATCATTGTTAAAATACCAAAAAAACAGCAACCTTAGTGACTGTAACAACTGGAGAGGACTAACCTTAATATCAGTTGTGTCAAAAGTATTTTGCAAGGTCATTTTGAATAGACTTAAAGATATAGTGGATACTGCAATGAGAGAAGAACAAGCACGATTTCGAAAATGGAGAAGCTGTCTCGACCAGATCTTTACTCTAAGAATAATACTTGAAGAACATATGAAAAGCAGAAATCATTAATACTGAACTTCATAGACTTTAAAAAGGAATTTGATAGCATACAGAGAAATTCATTATAGAGAATTTTAAGTCTATATGGATTCATTCATTCATTCATTTGCATGTCCATTGCGGAACTTTGCCTCTCAAACAGCACTCCTGTAGGCCTCTCGGTTGTGAGCAAGATGGCCTGCTGCTGTTGCATCCATTTGCAGATCATCAACGATGTCTTGCAGCCATCTTCGCCTTGGTCTTCCTCTCTTTCTTTTTCCCATTATGTACCCTTCCAAGACGGTCTTCTCTAGATTATCATGACGTTTAATGTGTCCAAAATATTTGAGTTTTCTCTCTTTAATCCTCTTTACTAACCAGCCTTCTTCAATATTAAGTTCTTTAGTATGGATATATTTGTTCTTTTTTGTGTCCATGATATTTGAAGAACTCTTCTGTAGCATTTACATTCAAAAGCATTCATGCGTTTCTCGGCTGTTTTGTTAAGTGTCCAGGTCTCACAGACATATGTTGCTATGGGAAAAATGCATGCCCTTAAAAATCTTATTTTATAGTTCTGTCTGTTCTTCTCCACAGATTCTTTAGTTGTTTTACTTTCTGAATAGCGATAGATGTCCTCCTTTTAATTTCCCTCATTGTATCCCCATTACTAGTTAGTAGTGATCCAAGATATTCAAAACTCTCCACTTCTTCCAGTTTTTCCTCATTGATATAAATTTCAGCTGCTATGTTTGTTTTGTCAGTTGTCATCAATTTAGTTTTATTTGCATTAAGATAGAGGTTTTGCTCTTCGCTGTTCTTACGGACTAACATAATTAGTTTTTCCATTGCTTTTTGTGTTGTAGACAGTAACACTGTGCCATCAGCATATCTAATCTCTGGTATTTCATAACCTCCAATTGTTATGGCACTATAATATTCTTTGTCTACATCTTCTCTAACATTCCTCATTATATTTTCAATATACAAGTTAAATAAGTAAGGTGACAATATGCACCCCTGGCGGACCCCTTGTTTTATGTCAAACCAAGTTGTTGTTTCACCATTTTAATCTTAATGCTGCTTGCTAGTCTAGATGCAGCAGTGATGTTAATTGTATCAAATGTGTTGGAAATCCCATTTTTTCCATTATTTCCCAAAGTTTCTGGTGTTGTACACAATCAAATGCCTTTGAGTAGTCTATAAAGGCTAAACATAGATAGTGTCGATTTTTCTTTCTTTTTTTCAAACTCCGAGAAACGTGGCAAACCAGAACAACCCAGGTATCGTTTTTTTTTTTTTTGACTTAAGAGCAAAGGACGCGGATTCCAAGTATAACAGTATAGTTAAGCAAAGGGAAATAATTCGTGAAAGTTGGCGTTCTGAGTGAGTAACATATAATACTCACCATCGGGAATTCCTCTTTGAGCTCGGTTTAGATGCAAGAAGAATGCATGCGCGAAATTGTGAGGAGACTGAACGCAGTTTGTGCAGATCCTTTAGATGAGTAGCAAAACGTGAGGAGATGATATAAAAAGATGGATGAGGTGCACGAGGAGAGACAGACAGACAGACTTCAAGATGGACTAAAACTACGGGGTCAGACTGACTTCAAGATGGAAAGCCTCGACTAAAACAGACAGACAGATTTCAAGATGGAAAGCCTTGTATAAAACTACCGGCACAGACAGACAAGACTTTCAAGATAAAAAGACTCGACTAAAACTACGAGGACAGACAGACAAACTTTCAAGATAAAAAGACTCGACTAAAACTAAGGGGACTGACAGACAAGACTTCAAGATGTAAAGCCTGTACTAAAACTACGGGGACAGACAGACAGACAGACAGACAGACAGACAGACTTCAAGATCGAAAGACTCGACTAAAACTACGGGGACAGACAGACAGACAGACAGACTTCAAGATCGAAAGACTCGACTAAAACTACGGGGACAGACAGACAAGACTTCAAGTTGTAAAGTCTGTACTAAAACTACGGGGACAGACAGACTTAAAGATCGAAAGACTCGACTAAAACTACGGGGACAGACAGACAGACTTCAAGATCGAAAGACTCCACTAAAACTACGGGGACAGACAGACAGACAGACTTCAAGATCGAAAGACTCGACTAAAACTACGGGGACAGACAGACAAGACTTCAAGTTGTAAAGTCTGTACTAAAACTACGGGGACAGACAGACTTAAAGATCGAAAGACTCGACTAAAACTACGGGGACAGACAGACAGACTTAAAGATCGAAAGACTCGACTAAAACTACGGGGACAGACAGACAGACAAGACTTCAAGATGTAAAGCCTGCACTAAAACTTCGGGGGCTGACATTGGCAAGAAACCCAAACCCAAGATAGATGGAGTCTCAAGAAGGCCGTGGCAGTGATTAGCTGAACCTGGCAGTTAGCCGTCAAAAATTGTCACTAGCGACCATAATTTAACTTCAAGGTGTGCAACGGTCAAGAAAACTTTCCCTGGGTGAAACGGGAATACGTATTCAAGAGATTCACGGCGAGGTACATCTCCTCTAGAATAGCAAAACAGGTGTGAGTCTCTTTTGACAAATATATAAGGCGTTATGGAATAGTTGCGCTTAGTGAAGTTCATAGATAGAACTAGCCAAGGACATTGTTGTGTACTTTATTTATGAAGTCCTTGCTTCATCATCCTTTATTCATCAGTCATCATCGATAGTTTCCGTTCAGGGAAGTCCCTGTTTTAATGTTGAAGGCCGGGCTTTCATTTTTTTGGTGTCACTGTGAAGTCCTGCTTGTAACCGAAAAGAATCTGGAGTAGTGATTAATAATTTGAAAAGAACTGTCTCTGTCTATCTTACGCGAGTTCGCCACCAAGATTCTTCTCATCCCAACCCCCCCCCCCCCCCCCCCCCGCCCACCTCTCGCGGCCACCCATTCACATCTTCTTCTTCTTTTGCAGGATTCGTTGCATTCGAAACAGGAGAGTCATGGTTACTCAAGGCTAGACTTGAATCTGAAGTTACGTTTTGAGTTGCTTTTTTTTCCCTGTTATTTCGATTTGTTAGCGGAGAGAATGTGCAAGTACTTGAGCAGCCCGCTGAGGTTACACTTGGAAATTCCTTTTGCTGAAATGGAAGTAAAAAACAACGAAAAAAAAAAAAGCTACTGTGCCACATTCATGGTTCTTCGCTTTGCTTGGTGGTGGCGTGGGGTTTCTTTTCCCTTCTTTACTTAAACCAGGGGTGATCTGGCACAGCGGTGAGAAAAATGGGGTCAAAGAAAGAAAGAAAAAAAAAAAGAAAGAAACACATTAAGAAAGAAAGAATGAAAGAAAGAGACAAAGTAAGAAAGAAAGAAAGAGACAAAGAAAGAGACAAAGTAAGAAAGAAAAAAAGAAATAGACAAAGAAAGAAAGAAAGAAAGAAACAAAGGAAAAAGAAGAGAGAAAGAAAGAAAAAAGAGAAAGAAAGAAAGAGACAAAGAAAGAAAGAAAGAAAGAATATATACTGGCCACAGATAATAAACAGTAGAAAACTGCTTGCCCAGTGTTAACTAGAAGATATGCATGTCGTAACAGCAAAAAAAAACAAAACTCTAGAATTAATTTGGTCATTCACTCGAGGAGAGACCCCAACAGCATCTCTAAAACAGCCATGATAGGGCCACCCAAGGCTACCATCATCTCTAAAACAGCCATGAGGGCCACCTAAGGCTACCAACATCTCTAAAATTGCCATGAGAGGGCCACACAAGGCTACCAACATCTCTAAAATAGCCATGAGAGGGCCACCTAAGGCTACCAACATCTCTAAAATTGCCATGAGAGGGCCACACAAGGCTACCAACATCTCTAAAATAGCCATGAGAGGGCCACCTAAGGCTACCAACATCTCTAAAACAGCCATGAGAGGGCCACCTAAGGCTACCAACATCTCTAAAACAGCCATGAGAGGGCCACCTAAGGCTACCAACATCTCTAAAACAGCCGTGAGAGGGCCACCTAAGGCTACCAACATCTCTAAAACAGCCATGAGAGGGCCACCCAAGGCTACCTGGTGGAGAACTGTGGAAGCAGAAACAAGTAGCATGCAGTACAGCTCTGCCGCAATTCAAAAGCTGGCTGCAGACCGTGAGAGTTGGAGAGAATTTGTTGCAGCCCTGCAGAGACACCACTGTTCATACTGGGCGGTGATTGCTTAGCCGATTGCCAACTGAGGACACGGATGGATGAATCAGAACAATATTGACAAACATTGACACAGACATAGCCCGACTTAGCAGGTCCGACAAATGTAGATGTGGACTTGCAGGGGGAGATAATGAGCAGTTAACAATTCATGAAATTTAACGAAACAAACTATGTACGGTATATAATGAAACGTGGCTCCAAGATACGTAAAAACAGATTTACGTTATATAAGTTTCCCCCAGCGATTCACTTCTATAAGTCGATGACTTTCTGTTTTAACTGATATTATCGGTGTTATTTTTTATTTCTGTTTTGATGCATTCTTCTCAGTCGGTAAAACAGTACGCGGGACTCTTGACTTTGACATACGAAGAGAACCAACTGAAGCGGAAAATTTATGTTTTGGGTGTCGTGGGTTGGGAGCAATAAGATAAGAAAGAAGGGATCATTAATACAACAGAAAAGTGCGAACAATAACATAAGAAAGAAGGGGTAATTAATACAACAGAAAAGTGCGAACAATAAGATAAGAAAGAAGGGATCATTAATACAACAGAAAAGTGCGAACAATAAGATAAGAAAGAAGGGATCATTAATACAACAGAAAAGTGCGAACAATAACATAAGAAAGAAGGGATCATTAATACAACAGAAAAGTGCGAACAATAAGATAAGAAAGAAGGGGTCATTAATACAGCAGAAAAGTGCGAACAATAAGATAAGAAAGAAGGGATCATTAATACAGCAGAAAAGTGCGAACAATAAGATAAGAAAGAAGGGATCATTAATACAGCAGAAAAGTGCGAATAATAAGATAAGAAAGAAGGGGTCATTAATACAACAGAAAAGTGTGATGAAGAGATCTGTGGCAGATGGATCGAAAAGAAATAATGTAGTGATGTAAGATGTGAGGGAATGTTATGATGCTGGGACTTTGTGAAGAGGTTAAACAAAGGAATGTAAGATGGTGGAACGTTATTTATATATATTCATATACATGCCATACACATCAGTGAATAGCATCTAAGGATGAGAGAGATGGCAGTTGTCGAAAGCAATAAGTGGGTGAGAAAGAGAAAAAGAGTATGTGTGTATGTGTGTGTGTGTGTGAGAGAGAGAGAGAGAGAGAGAGAGAGAGAGAGGAGGGGATACAGTAAAAGAAAGAAAGAGAGACAGAATAGTCTGGCAAGTTATACTCACTGCTGTCAGCCTTCACTGCGGGTGGCACATTCTCATCATGATGATGATTGCTGCTGTTTTTGTTGTTTACTTCAGTTATTATCTATAAGAATTTGCTCAGATATTGCTGAGTTATTAAATTTGACTGACCTGCATTGGCTTCGTGCAGTGAAGGATAGTCTGGATGTGGAGTACGATAAGTTTATCGCTTTGCTTTGAAACTGATACGTTGGAATGGAGTTAGAGAGCAGGGTTTCTTGACATCTGGGGGGGACATTGAAGGTCAGCCTTCGGCGATTTCATTTTTCCCCAGGGAAGATATTATCAGGAAGTGTGTTTTATTTATAACGTGTGCATTTAAACGCAAAGCTGTTTGAAACATCCATGTGTGCGTGCTTGTTTATTTGAGGGATATGTGTATACATTTTGAGAGATATGTGTATACATTTTGAGGGATATGTGTATACATTTTGAGGGATATGTGTATGCATTTTGAGGGATATGTGTATACATTTTGAGGGATATGTGTATACATTTTGAGGGATATGTGTATGCCTGTTCTTCTTCTTCTTCAGCTTTTGCTGTCTCCTTGGAACTGCGAGCTGGTGTTCTTTGCAGCCAATGGGTGACGATGTTGAGGCACATCTTCGTGTAGGTTTGGGAGCGGTTTGACGAACCATAGCTGACCAAGACCCTGCCCCACATCCACGTTTGTGTCTTCCCTCCCCCCCCCCCCGCTCCAGTAACAGGCCTATAGCCTGACAACGGGGATATAGATTGCCATAGTCGTCATGGTGGTGGAGTCTGCTAAAGAAACATTTAACGCTCCCTGCTTTTTATATATTTCCGCTCAGGGAGTGAAAAAGCCGCCGTAATTATACGAAGCTGTGCCTCAACATCTTCATGGCATCGGCTGAAGAGAACATGAGCTCGCAGCTCCAAGGAGTGAATAAGATGGAGAAGAATCTATCTATCTATCTATCTATCTATCTATCTATCTATCTATCTATCTATCTATCTATCTATCTATCTATCTATCTATCTATCTATCTATCTGGCACTCTTTTGGTATGTTTTTTTTCCTAATGTAATTTGTAGACTTATATTAAATTGAGTGTGTGGGAAGAATGAAAGATGGAGTGATGAAGGGCAGAAAGTAAGACGGGCCTAAGGTTATGTTGGATAAATGGATTGTTGAACCATGAACCCATAGTGTTGCCCAGGCCACCTCATTTGTGTTCTAGATGAAAGTTTTCGGATGTCGGATGTGGAGTTTCGTAAGTGTGAACTGTGTTTAGTGTTCTGTGTTAAATGTTTTTTGCTCGTTAAGATTATGATTCATGATGCATAATTTTCATAATTGTGTTATTTTTCATTATCATGCTTTCGTACATTAATATGCTTTCTTGTTGATTGTAGACTTCTAATACGTTTCCTGAATGTTTTGTGTGTGCGCGCGCACTTGTGTATTCAGTGTCAAGTTTCACCCATGACTGATAATGCTATGATATTTTTCGTCTTTTGAGTCATACTGGTGTTAACGTGTCATTTGATCAATTTATTACTGCACTTATGTTGTTGATGACGACGTAGGCAGAGTTCTGCGTAAATTTGTTGTATGTTTAGTTGGCAAGAAGCTCCTATATGTGTAAGGAAGTGTGGCTGTCTCTGGAGAAATTATGTTCAGATGCATTTATATGATGCTAAAGAAGACCGGGGATTTTGTAAAAGATGTTAAATCAATCAGGAGCATCACTTGGAGTAATCCCTCCCCATCCCCCCCCCTTTTTTTGGTACGAACATGTTTCACAGGCATGCTCTTATTTTCCATGTTGTTGTTGTTAATGGTTGTTGAAATTATATGGTGTAAAACATGTGTCACGTCTGGTGTTGTGAATAAACTAATCCTTTATTTTGGCTTGATCAGTCTATGGCTTGGTGTAGTTAGTTTGTTGGTGGTGGAGTTAGGGACGAATGAGATGCTAACGTATTTCCCGGCTAGCAAAGTTACTTAGGGGTGCTTCTTTAGACAGCGACGGAGAGGAGAAGAGCCTGGGATACGGATGGTCGGGAGTGGTGCAGTAACTGAGAGTGTTCCAGGCACAGCTGTACTTCATTGGGCGCTAAAACTCGCTTAAATAAAGGCTAGCGATCTAAGCCTGGGCACCAGAAGAATCTCCAGTACGACGATAAATAAAGATTGAGAAGAAGAACAAAATAACAAAAGTTAAAATAGAGAGATAATATCAGGCATCAAAGCAACAAATAATGAGCAATATTTTACACGGGCCTGCGTGCTCAATTTTGTACCCTTTAAAAATAAAAAAAAAATCTGTCCGTCTGTATATCTATGTGGGTGTGCGTGCTTTGCACGTCATTAAACGAAATATAGGTCGAAGAGTCGAATTATCCTGTATTTGTTTTCTTTGTTATACTTCCTTTCATCCCGAAAGTCTCCGTCCTCTGGTGAAACACATTTTATGCTACCGTATTTAACCAACTAAAATCCCTCGCTGTCTCAGACTTTGGCCGACTGTTACTGCCATCTGCATACCACGCATTGCTCAGAATCAGGTCAGGAGAAAACGATTTCTGATAGCCGGTGTTTTCCGAGTTGTTATGTTCCTAAAACTGATGTACAACAGAAAATCTCATGTAAATCTGCAGATAAGAGCACCGCTTAATGGGATTCTAAAATAAGAGGGCGCTTATTATGTGGGACAAGGTGAGGCAGTAAAGATACCAGTTTGGTCTCAGCGGAAAGAGTACGGAGTGGGGGGCGGGGGGAATAGCATAGAACATATGGTTGTAGATTGGAGAGAGAGAGAGAAAAAAAGGAGAGAATAGTTGGGGGTGATGGAAGAAAGAGAGAAAAAAAAGAGGGGGGGGGGAGAGAAGAGTTGGGGGTGATGGAAGAAAGAGAGAAAAAAAAGGGGGGGGGGAGAAAGAGAGAAATAAAGAGAAACGTTTTAAAATTCCAAGGAGAATATGTTTAAGTTCCGTAGGGAAAAAATACGTTTAATTTTCATGACAGAAAAAAGTATGATATTATAGACCAGATCTAAATCGCTTGGATAACAGGATATTACTTGTCTGCAGGTTATCAGATTGTCTTGTAAGTAATGGGGGCTTGGAGGGCTGAGTAGTTAAGCTATCGGTCTACTAATCTGATAGTACCGGGTTCAAATCCCAACAGTGAGGGGAGATTTTTTTTTTCCCCCTGGTACCACCACACCAAAAAAGGCCCTGGGATCCACTCAGCCTCTAAAAATGGGCACCAGAGAAATCTGGGAAGGTGAATACGGCCACTTTACACTTTCATGTGCCGACGGCCTTGGAAATAAGGGCCTAACATGACATGGAGACGGAGATTTTACCTTTACCCTTGACCTTGTAGGTAATGTACGGAAAGCTTGAAGAAATTATAAACAATGGCGAAGTGCGCTAGTCTCTCATGGCAAAGGTCGATGGCTCACATCTAGCCGGAGGCTCAAATATAAACCCAGCTGTACAAATAGGTACCCAGTCTTTCTAGAACTAGCGAAGGAAAGGTGGTCAATCGTGATGCTGACCACATCACCGGCAGGTCAAGGAACATATGGGCACTAGCACTATATCCCCTAAGTGCCTCCTCCGTTGTTAGTAACTTACAAATATACGTCACTGAGTTTACCGTAAAAGAGCCTGGGCAGTCATGATGCCTCATCGGCTAGGTCATGACAGATCTTCTTACAGCAGGCGAGTAAGTAGGTATATAGGCAAGTTTGAGTGATTGAGTTCTTCTTCTTCTTCGTCTTCTTCTTTTATCTTCTTCATTATTACTCTGTTGATCAACAGTGTTTTCGTCCTCTTGTGTTTCAATTTTTCGCACAACGATTTTTTTTTTAAGGTGTGTGAATTTCAGTGGTCCATGAGACCACAGCTGTATACAGAAATCAAGTGGCGGGCTGCACATAAATTAATTAGTTTTGCTACCTTACATGAAAATGGGGAAAAGTGACAATTATGAAGTAAAGGTGAACTGAATGTTTTTAATAAGCTTTGCAGGTCTTTTTTTAAAAATGTTTTTACGTGTTTGTTATAGTTTTTAAAAAATTTTTAGCAAATAAATTACGTTTTCGTGATAATCTTGCGAAAAAAAAAAGGTCTCGCTGGCGGGAAGTTGGACACCCCCCCCCCCCAACTCTCACCGCTCGCATTAATGTACACACCCACACTTCATCACAGAGACGAGATGGAAAGAACGGGGATACACATTTTGGGAATCTGTGAACATCGATGGAAAGGTTCAGGATGCTTCAAGAGCGAGAATGATGATATCTTTATATACTCTGGTGGAGAATTAGGAGGAAAGAATGGAGTGGCTTTTTACTTGGACAAATCAACATCAAAAGCATTACCAGGTTACAATCCAGTAAGTGATAGAATCCTGACAATCAGACTTAATGGCACTCTTAGAAATGTAACAATCATCCAGATATATGCACCTACATCAGCAGCAGAAGAAGAGGAAGTAGAAGACTTTTATAACACACTGCAAACGACAGTAGACCAGGTACGGAAAATGATATTGTGTTAATAATGGAGGATTTTAAATGCAAAGATTGGTACAGTAAGAGCACAAGATGAAGGACATGTTGTATGGAAATTTAGCATAGGACATAGAAATGAGGGAGGTGACAATCTAATGGCTTTTTTGCACGGAAAATGAGCTAATGATTGCTAACACACTTTTTAAACAACATCCAAGAAGACTTTACACATAGACATCACCTGATGGGAAAACCAAGAATCAAATAGATTACATTTTAGTGCAAAGAAGGTGGAGATCAAGTATAACATCAGCAAAAACTTTACCAGATGCTGATTGTGACACAGATCATGAGTTATTAATAGCAGACATGAAGATAAAGATAAAAAAGACCACTCTGCTTTGATTAAAAAAATTACCAGACCAATATGGTATAGAAGTGAAGAACCGTTTCGAAATCCTGATGGATGTACAGGAGGAGATGACACCAGATGAATTGGCTATGCAGGCCAGAGATATCTTAATAACAATAGCTAAAGACATGGTTCCAATAAAGAAAACAAAAGAATGGATGGATTACAGTAGGCACACTAGAACTGATAAAACAACGTAGAGAAATGAAGACGAAATGGAAAGTGACAAACAACAACAAAGGAATATAAATCTTTAACAAGAGAAGTACGAAGAAACATAAGAAAAGACAAAAAACAATACATACAAGACTGTTGTGAAAGAATAGAAGGACATCAGAAGTGTGGAAGAGATAGTGAAATGTTTAAAGAAATTAAGACATTGACGAGAAATGTCACGCCTAAGCTAAATGTAATTTGTGACGAGATGAGCAATACCTTGACAGAGACAGAGGAAATTCTAGAAAGATGGAAGGAATATTGCAGAGGAATGTATGAAAAAACCGAATGTGAAAGCAGAAATCAACAATGTGAATTATTATTGGAAGAGAAAGAACCCGAACCGACAATAGAAGAAGTTTTATGGGCAATAAAGAATCTGAAAAATAGTAAATCACCAGGATGTGATGAGATAACAGCTGAATTGATTAAACCGAGAGGAAAGGAATGTACAACAGTCTGTCATGCACTGTGTAAAAAGATATGACATTCAGGTATTTGACGAAAAGAATGGAAAAGAACTGTATTCATACCACTGCCAAAAAAAAGGGTAACCTGAAATTATGCACAAACTACAGAACTGATTAGTCATGCCAGTAAAATTCTGTTAAAAATCATAATGGGTAGACTTCATAAGAAAATAGAAGAAGTCAATATGGTCAAAGCTGGTTTCAGGCAAAGAAGAGGATCAAGAGATCATATATTCAATATAAGATTAATAATAGAGAAATGCAGAGAGTTTAATGTGAATCTATATTTATCCTTTATAGATTACTCAAAGGCATTTGATTGTGTACAACACCAGAAACTTTGGGAAATAATGGAAAAAAATGGGATTTCCAACACATTTGATACAATTAACATCACTGATGTATCTAGACCAACAAGCAGCAGTAAGAATAAATGGTGAAACAACAACTTGGTTAGACATAAAACAAGGGGTCCGTCAGGGGTGTATATTGTCGCCATAATTATTTAACTTGTATAGTAAAAATATAATGAGAAGATATAGAGAAGATGTAGACAAAGAATATTACGATGCCATAACAATTGTAGGTTATGAAATACTATAGATTAAATATGCTGATAACACAGTATTACTGTCCACAACACAAAAAGCAATGGAAAAACTAATTATGTTAGTCCGTAAGAACAGCGAAAGCAAAACAACTATCTTAATGCAAAGAAAACTAAATTGATGACAACTGACAAAACAAACAAGACAGCTGATATATGTTTCAATGAGGAAAAACTGGAAGAAGTGAAGTGTTTTGAATATCTTGGATCACTACTAACTAATAATGGAGATACAATGAGGGAAATTAAAAGGAGGACATCTATCGCTCTTCAGAAAGTAAAACAACTAAAGAATCTGTGGAGAGGAACAAACAGAACTCCAAAGATAAGATTTTTAAGGGCATGCACCTTTCCCACCGCAACATATGCCTGTGAGACCTGGACACTTAACAAAACAGCTGAGAAACACATTAATGCCTTTGAATGTAAATGCCACAGAAGAGTTCTTAAAAATCATGGACACAAAAAAGAACAAATATATCCATACTACAAGAACTTAATATTAAAGAAAGCTGGCTAGTATACCAGGATTAAAGAGAGAAAACTTAAATATTTTGGACACATTAAACGTCATGATAATCTAGAGAAGACCGTCTTGGAAGGGTACATAATTGGAAAAAGAAAGAGAGGAAGACCAAGGCGAAGATGGCTGCAAAACATCGTTGATGATCTGCAGATGGATGGATGCATCAGCAGCAGGCCACCTTGCTCACAACAGAGAGGCCTACAGGAGAGCTGTTAGGGAGGCAAAGTTCCGCAATGGACATGCAAATGAATGAATGAATGACACCTCTCACAGGCACACTTTCTCTCCCACTTGAAAGACCTGTTTACAGTAAATAGAGAGGAGAACTCAACGAGTTAAATCAATGGTTCCAAAACTTGTTGCACTGTGCCTCCCCCCCCCCACCTCTCCACCCTCAGTTTGCCTTCCAGGTCACAACTCCTAAAAGCTTCTTTTTTTTTTTTTGCTCAGTTGGTGCTTTCTGCCCATTCCCTTTTCCCTCATGATCTCCCTGGATCGTCCCAACGCCCCCTAGGAGGGGCATAACCGCCCACTTAAAAACCACTGAATTAATAAGCCGTATTTCCAGGGAGTGACCCGAGCAAGAATCCAACGAACCGCCGTAAAAAAACCCCATGCTTCCAACAAACCAAGGAGGATAACTGAAATGACCATAAGTAACACATTACTGAAAGGGGCATAACTCTGTAAACGTGAAACATCAATTTAGTATCAACTGGTCTGATAAGATAATCTGAAATGCGTCATCACAACTCTGTAGGTCGGTGGTCAAAGGAATTGGAAGAATGTTCACTGTGCGTTTCTGGAGGCTCCGGTGATCTTGTTGTCCGTGTTGTTGTAATCCTTGAATTTCGATTTCCAAATAAAGACATTAACCCTGACTTATGATACTGTATGTTGATGAAGTCAACGGATGTTTCAGCTCCTGATTCTCATGGAGCCGTCTTGAGGCAAGGTGTTTCAGTCAGGTGGCATAGAAGACATTCTTTCTTTCTTTCTTTCTTCCTCTTCTTAATCAAAACAATAATTTTTTTTAATTATGTGTGGAACAGAAAGTTAGACACCTAACAAAATGCTAAAAAAAAAACCAAACAAACAAACAGTCCCACTAAGATTTAAAGATTCTTCTTCTTCTTCATATATTTTTTCAGCACATTCTATTATTCCTGCTCGTTTTCTCATCTTCTTCAGCGCACCCAGTTCCTACTACCCCGCCTCGCATCTCCTACCAGTTTAAAACTTGCAGAATACTTTTAGAAGATCTTGAAACTGATAGAACAAAAAAAAAGGGGGGGGGGGTGGTTGGTTGGTGGAATAATAAATTGGAAACTTGACCATCAGTAATTCTGTTCTGAATAGATTACTAATGACAAACTTGGAGGGGACATCCAGAGAAAAGACAAAAGTAAGAAATGAAAACAACGGAGAAACAATCAGAGTTTTTAAAATAAACAAAATAAAGAACAAGAGAATGATTGCCGAGCGCAAAAAAGCAAATTGTTGGTGAAGAAGCTTTTTAATTTCTAGTTTGTTTTTTTCCCCCCGACCTGTTCTTGTTTTCTAGTTTTCCTTGTTCTGTAAAATCCACGCGGTTTGTTCGGCTTCCCTTATTCTTTCCCTGTCGCTCTTATGACCCTTTTATTACATTCCTCGCTGGATCATCAAAGTGTAATGGGAGCAAGCGTCACGGACTTGATGGATTTACGGCAAATTCCTGATTGTAAGTATTAGACCGGAGAGTTTAGTAAGCCTCGTTTTTCCTCCGCACTCCGCTCTTAACCTCTCCCTTGTTGTTACTACGTCCTGCCACCACCACCACCAGAATCTTCACGGCACCAGAAACAAGCGAACCGATAAGTCTCACCACCACGAGGGCGTAACACCGGGGGCTTAAATTCCTGGGTGAGTTAGTCCAGGGATTCCTACAAACAATAAACCGCTTCCTCTCCTCCTCCACTTTCAAGTCTGGAAACCTAATCCTTGGGATCGGCATCTAGCAACAAAGTTTTTTTTTTTTTTTAATATGCTTCATCTCTTTTCCGTGCTTCTGACATATGCTGCAGCAGTTTGACTCTACAGACCAAGAACAGTGTGTCCCCCCCCCCCTTTTCCCTCGGTGGTGGACCCAGATGAGAACCTTAAAATTGTAACTAAACTGAAAATGCTCCAGCTCAGTATTCCTGTCTACGCCCACCAACTCTAAGATGCTACAGGGCCAGCCGCATTTCAGAGACAAAAACAAACAAACAAAAAGTGAGAGCGAAGACTTGAGAAATACCAATTTATTTAGCAAAATTTCCTCCACAGTGTGACTCCATGAACATTAATCAGTTGTTTAATGTTTATAGACTGTGGTGCTTGTTTAAATGTTTGTAGACTGGAATGCTTCTTTTAAGGTTTATAGACTACAATGCTTCTTTTAATGTTTATAGACTACAATGCTTCTTTTAATGTTTATAGACTACAATGCTTCTTTTAAGGTTTATAGACTACAATGCTTGTTTTAATGTGTATAGACTACAATGCTTGTTTTAATGTTTATAGACTGTGGTGCATGTTTTAATGTTTTTAGACTAATGCTTGTTTTAATGTTTATAGACTGGAATGATTGTTTTAATGTTCATAGACTGATGATTATTTTAATGTTTTTAGACTGGAATGCTTGTTTTAATTTTTATAGAATGTAAGTCTTGTCTTAATGTTTATAGACTGTAAAGCTTGTTTTAGTGTTTATAGATTGTAATGCTTTTTTATCTTGTTAAGGTCGCGTAGACGTTCTTAAACAATTACGTGTATGTTTCAAAACGAAACACTATCAAATGTCAAATGTCTGTGACCGGTGAAGTTGTTGGCAAATTCATCAGTGGCCGATGCAGTCGTGGATTCCCATCCCCACCCCCACCCCCACTCGCGGAGCAGAGCTGGGAAAGGACAGAGATCATATCACCTGAGAATGTGCCAAGAGATCGAGAAAAATACGAGCATTTCATTCATTCATTTAATTCATTTGCATGTCCCTTGCGGAACTGTGCCTCCCTGACAGCACTCCTGTAGGCCTCTCGGTTGTGAGCAAGATGCCCTGCTGCTGATGCATCAATACGGACATAGACACCATATATACTTGACGCCGGGGGGGGGGGGGGGGGGGGCAAGGTCTTCATATCAACTTCCAGAAGGCAGAACATATAAGACTACAGCACTTGGCAGACAAATGTAAGACAAACAACGTACCTACATGGAAGTCTTCCTTGAGGAAGAAAATAATGCTTATAAACATTCATTCATATTCCAGAACGTCGTCTCTCTCACAGCCTGAATGCAATATGCAATATGGTCTTGTATAAGTTGACCGGCGTCTTGTAGTAACACATTCAGACTTTTCGTGATGTCCTGAGTCAACCTATGGCCAGATCGCTCATAACCCCCACCCCCTCAAAAAAAAAAAAGATTACTTCGTTGTTTCTATTCTTCTGTTCAATGAAAAAGCACACGTCAGCTATGATTTTATATTTTAAGAGGACTTCTAGAATTCAAAGGGTCAGGCTATAAATCAAATCTGATGGAAACATGCTGAACATGAAAGTAGTTATATCACCGATGATCATGTTAACCGACAATTACAAGTAAATTATCGATTAAAAAAAAGAAAACCCGAAACATTCGGAAGTCGTCGGTTCTGTAACCGGTTTATACCATTTTGAAAAAAAGCTAGTAAAAAGAAAGAAAAAAAAAAGCTACCAGTGACATTGTTTAGAGGATAACCGAGGCAACAGGATGATGATTCTCAATTTCCATGAAGGGGAATCAGCAAGTTTTGACTTCGCTCCCAGCATGTAACCATTTTATAAAGCTTAAATCTCGCCACAAAATAAGGTAATAGGAAGAGATCACACAAGCATTTACTTCCAGCTGGTGTTCATAAAACGTGTTTAATTTTAAATTAGAAGAAAAAAAAAAACTGCGAGGTACGGAATGTTGTATTGACACAACCGGTTTTTCAGAAAGTGCCTTTATGCAAGGTGAAACTCAGGTATAATTTTAACCTGTCTCGAAAAGAACTTAGGGCTGTCACCGAATATTACGTCCCCCCCCCCCCCCAAAAAAAAAAGCAAAAAAAGTTATTATTGTGTTTTTCTGTATTCTAGGAGGCTGAAAATTACGGTCTAAAATCTTGGGCTGTTCCTTTTAGACTTGTCTACTTCCAGCAAAGGGTCTTTATTGTGCCGGTTTTTATTACCTTCGTCCTGAATTTTAGTTTGTTTTTTTTTTCTTTTTGGAGAATTTCATCTGAGAAATCTTTTATCTCCTTTAAAAACGTCTCCGCTTAGATGCACGATGTGCCTGGCATATATTAGATGCATTATATATACATGACAGCCACGCCAATACATAGATACGCCTACGAGTATTTTTACTCACACTTGGTTTGACATCAGTTTGCATCCGTAACTCAGCATGAGCATAAGACTATGAGAAATATAAGAAACTGAGAGGTTTTTATCTGTGGGATCAGGTCTAGGTTTAGTTTGAGTTGGGTTTGGTTGGGTTAGGTTGGGCTAGCTTGAAGTTCCTGTAGTACTGAATAAAAATATGTTCACCTCTAGACTTGAATGCACCGTCTGTTCGCTCCCAGAAGTCTTACAGTCCTCCTCCAATCTCTTCTTTATTGCCCCCACCCCTCCCCCTCCTTCACGCATATACGCACAGGCGCGCGCGCACAAGCGCGCACATACTGAAGCTTATGTTTCATGAGTTGATAGAAGTACCAGAAACGAGTCCCACAAACCAGGAGAAAAAAAAAGGAACCCTGATAGAGCAGGGAGATAACCAGTGTCGAGTTGGTGTGCAGCAGCGATAACTCCCCGAGTACATGGCCGTCTCTAGGGTGTATCCAGACGTTTTCAAGTTCTTACCGGAACCAGACATGACATTTTTTTTTCTACTTCTAACTTGACTATTCATTCGGGTGCATGTGTGATCTTTCCTCCTCACAAACTTTGCGTGAGTATTATTACAATATTATAAATTTGTTTATGGCAATTAGAGCGTTTAAGAATTCAAGTCGGACTAGGAAGTCATTTTTGTTGTTGTTTTGAATAAATTCTTCAAAAAGGTTTTTATTTATTTATTTATTTTTTTGCTGGAGATTTTGTGCTTTTTCCAAGTTTTTTTTTTTTTTCACTTATTCTCGGATTTGTGCACAGATGAGACAGCTGGCTTGTCATTTTCAATTTCGTCTTTACGTTTTTTTTTTATTTCCCGGTAAATGGCTACTATGCTGTAGATTAGTACATTTTTTTTTTTTGGATTATCTTTTGAGCATCGAGGCTCTGCTGTGGAGGTCAGCATCATCATGTTTCATGTATTAAAGCGTGTTTGATCGTATATCTCCATAGATATCATGCATTTAAACAGTTCCCGTTTTCCTTTCTTTTTTTTTTGTAAATGTACCCTTCGGTGCTTCCAAAACTGCGTAACTAAAACAGGATTCGCTGCAGTGTGTGTTCCTTAAATGTTCTATGGACAGGCTATGGTAGCCATAATTCATGGATTCGGTGTAGTGTATATTCCTTAAGTGTTCTATGGACAGGCTATGGTAGCCATAATTCATGGATTCGGTGCAGTGTGTATTCCTTAAGTGTTCTATGGACAGGCTATGGTAGCCATAATTCATGGATTCGATGCAGTGTGTATTCCTTAAGTGTTCTATGGACAGGCTATGGTAGCCATAATTCATGGATTCGGTGCAGTGTGTATTCCTTAAGTGTTCTATGGACAGGCTATGGTAGCCATAATTCATGGATTCGGTGCAGTGTGTATTCCTTAAGTGTTCTATGGACAGGCTATGGTAGCCATAGTTCATGGATTCGGTGCAGTGTGTATTCCTTAAGTGTTCTATGGACAGGCTATGGTAGCCATAGTTCATGGATTCGATGCAGTGTGTATTCCTTAAGTGTTCTATGGACAGGCTATGGTAGCCATAGTTCATGGATTTGGTGTAGTGTGTATTCCTTAAGTATTCTATGGACAGGCTATGGTAGTCATACCCCATGAATTCGATGCAGCGTATATTCCTTAAGTGTTCTATGGACAGGCTATGGTAGTCATAGTTTATGGATTCGGTGCAGTGTGTTTTCCCTATGTGTTCTATGGACAGGCTATGATAGTCAAAGTTCATGGATTCGATGCAGTGTGTATTCCCTAAGTGTCCTATGGACAGGCTATGGTAGTCAAAGTTCATGGATTCGTGCTGCGCATATTCCCTAATTGTTCTATGGACAGACTATGGTAGTCACAGTTCATGGATTCGGTGCAGTGCATATTCCCTAATTGTTCTATGGACAGGCTATGGTAGCCATAGTTCATGGATTCGGTGCAGTATGTATTCCCTAAGTGTCCTATGGACAGGCTATGGTAGTCAAAGTCCATGGATTCGGTGCAGTATGTATTCTATAATTGTTCTATGGACAGGCTATGGTAGTCATAGTTCATCATCGCGTGCGAAGCCCGGTATTTCTAATTACAGCAGTTGAATTTCTCTTTCTGTGCCATTTACTCAGCCTGATCTCTCTCTCTCTCTCTCTCTCTCTTTCTCTCTCCTGGATTTTTCAAGTAACTGGGTACAAACATAATTTTGCCAGAGAATAAAACGGTGGTTTATGTTTTCCCTCTTCCATTAGCCAGTGTTTCCCAACGTGGGACGTACACGCCACAGTGAGGCAATTTGAATATATAAATATATATGGGGGAGGGGGGTTAGAACATTTTGTACTTTTTCAGATCTTAGTGGACTATTATCCTGCGGGGGACAGGAACATCAAAATCTTTAAGGCATTGAGTTAGGGCATGATAAAAAAAAGGTTGGGAAACACTGCATTACTCTGTGTACACTTTTCTTCCCTAATCTTCATTGAACAGACTAACGCGCAACGCACTAATATCTTTTTTTCCCCTTTTTTTAACCCCCTCCCCCCCCCCCAATTTTCTTGTGTGTGTTAGTTAGTTAGTTAGTTAGTTAGTTACCCAAAAGAGAGGTTGCCATCTGTCGTAGCATTATTACATTTTAACTTAAGCCTGTCCTTTCTGCGTTGCGTCAGCTACGGTATGTTCGGAGCGGAAATAAAGACGACATCCCCAGCACTTTTAACAAAGATAACAATAATAACATAACAGCAGCAACAGCATACTGTAACATATTTCAACGCAGTAACAAATAGATCAAGAAACTAATGTCTGATTACTGAAGTCTGTAACACGGCGTGTGTGCAACATAGGACCCTCTGTTTCATTTTGTATCTTCAGACTTTCCAGAGTTTACATTGCCTATCTCAGCAATATGTTAAACTGCATAAAGAAACACATGAGACGAAATGTAATCAAGAATAATTGGTGGAGATTCCCCCCCTCCTCTCAAGTTTACCAGCAAAAGAGCGGGGTCGTTCTGGGTCGCCCTGTTCGTGAGTTGGGGCATAGCTTGCGTTAGTTTATTTCATCTCATTATTGGCGTCACAGGGAGATGTTGCATGCGCCGCGCCACATTATCAAACGAGGAGCTGAAAAGATGTACGGGGATGTCAAAAAGTCTGACTAAACCAGTGGCTCCCAACCTTTTACATCCAGGGACCACTTTTCTGACTCCACATACGGTTGCGGACAATATCGCAATGTCGTAAATCCTCATTTGTTTCTATGCAACAGACGGTGCTTAATACCAAATCGGTAACACAATCGAGATCGCCTGATAATACTCCGAGGACCATTTGTGGTCTGCTTACCACGGACTGGGAAGCTCTGGACTAGAACCTGCTGTCAAGAGAAGTTCCACGTGGCCGAAGACGTGGTATTCAAGATGAATGAGACAACAGTAAGTTGGCGAACATTAGCCGATCAGAGCCCAAGTTCTGCCTTCCAGTGGCTCACCCAAAAACAGACATTAGCCGATCAGAGCCCAATTCTGCCTTCCAGTGGCGCACCCAGAAACAGACATTAGCCTGGCCAAGTGAATAGAAATCGCAATGGGAAGGCGAACCCACCCGGTCCTAAGAGTACGCCATGACAGAGTAGGATGTGTGGAACTTTTCAGTGCGCATAACTGCGACGCAACACAGCACAACCGAAGCCCTTTTGAAGAGGAATGCACCAAATAAGAAGAAAAAGAGGAGGAGAAGGAGAAGTTCCACGAAGACCAGGTGAAGGAAAACACTTCCAGCTTCGTTTTTTGTTTTGTTTTTTTTTCACCTACTTGGTCTCGATCAAAGTTTTTTATTCGTGAGACAACACTCCGACTGATGCCCACATTTCCGTTCAATCATCGACAGCCATGTATACATTGCAACCCAGTATGTCTCGCACTGCAAGCAAATATTCTTCCCTGTTCAGAGCCTATTTTCTCCCCCAAACCAGTGTGTCTGTTTCTACAGCTAGGTCGAATGGTTGGCGCCGATCGATGCCGAAACCACAATCTTACGGATGAGAATATAAGTCACGACCGACTAAACTATCCACATTCCTTAGCAGTTCCACGTCTACATGATGACCTGTCAAAGGTATTGATTTAACAACCACCTGTAATCCATCAAAAATGACGGTGAAAGAATGAAACCAATATACTATAATATATACATAACTATATCTCGACCACTTTGAAAACCACTGATCAGTATCGACGCGTAGGAATTCAACACCATTTTTCGGGACCAGCTGGCGTAGTGATTAGAGCACTCGTCTAGCAACCGAATGGTAGAGGGTTCGAATCCCCAGCTGAACGGAATTTTTTTTTTGTTCTGACCAATTAACACCATATCCCTGTGTGCCTCTAAGCATGACAGGATTACCTTTACCTTACCTTATACGGCCCCGGGGTTCAGCCAGCCTTGGAAAATGGGTAACAGAGAAATCTGGGAAGGTAAAGCGGCCAAGCGTGGCCACATCACACTTTCATGCGCCAAAGGTCATGGAAAAAACGGCCATAATACCGTATTACTTTCATAGGACATGCAATGAGAAGAGGGGGCATTGAAAATATTATAACAACAGGAAAAATAGAAGGAAGAAGATCAAGAGGAAGACCAAGAGAAATGATACTGGACAGTCTGACGGGATGGTGTGAGAGGAGATCACCAACTGAGCTGATGGCCTGCATGAAGGATCGTGTACTCTGGAGAAGCATAATAGCCAACGCCAGTCGGCACGGCACATGATGATGATGATGAATACCGTATTCCCCAGTATGCCTTAATGGCATGGAAACGGGAATTTTGCCTTTACCTATATCTCACTATAACATATCATGTACCATTTATGCTTAACCACGTAATTTGTTCTGCTGTATATGTTGTAAATCTATCAGAATCTTGTTCCAGAGCTCCGAATCTGAAGTTCATGTTTGGCTTGTAAAATAATCTAGAAATTAATATGTCAATGGAGACTGTTATTATGCTACTCGTAAGTAACGAGTTGGGCGATAGCTCTATGGAGCACTTCTTACCAACCTAGCATCCTCGAAAAGTCTGCAAAGGTCTGTGTACCAAGTCTAGAGTATGAAGATTTCTAGACGTGGCGAAGGATTTTAATTAAAGTTCAAAGTTTAAAATTCAGACTCCGTCTTCACTGCATTCGGGACAATCGCGTATATGCTCCGCCGCATACACCCAAGAGTGTTTGTTAATCCCCCCCTCTCTCTCTCTCTCTCTCTCTCTCTCTCAACCTTAAGTGCCCAGGGCACATGGGGCTTCCGCAAGGGTTTTCCACAAATACCTGTCCTTTGCCTTTTTTTCTGTTCTTGCCCAGGTGAGCCCTATATTGCTCAACATCCTTTCTGTTGTTCTTCTCCATGTCAAATGTTGGTTGTTTACAATGCGTGTTCTGCCACATTAATATTATTAATTAATTTTAATTTTAATTAAAACCAAGCGGCAAAGTAGTGTAAGGAAATCGTGGCGGATTACTGCTAGCTTAAGCGGTCCACCACCTGAAAGAGGTTGGGAACCACTGCTATTGTAATTAAACAGTGTAGATAGTAAGGATCCACCTTAAGATGTCAGATTCTTTTCAGAATTATTCTGTTATGCTCGCTTAACATAATACTAATTATTATCATGTGCAGTATCCTCCGAGTTAGCTGGCTGCCTTTTTCTAACGCGTCATGTTTGCTCTCTTTTCTTTTCGGAAAGATTCGTTCCTTGATGTTTTTCTCCTTTGTTGCTAGATAACGTCAGTCATCGCTTTGTATGCATGGGTATTTTCTTTCGCTTTACCTTCATCGTTGTTTCACTGTATTTACTTCCTGATAGAATCACGCTGTGGAAGAAAAACAAGTCAGCCCTGACGGAGGCTTCGCGGCGAAATATTGATGTAACTTGTACATATGTATGAAAGTTTCTTTTCCAGATGTCCTAATTCGGCTTAGTCATTTTAACTGGAGATTTTGTATATTTTGTTGTCTTTTAGTTGTTACTTATCAAACCAAAACTGTTATTTCATCGATGATGACGTCCGGCCATTGTTCTACAATTTGTGATAGTGCACTTTACTAACTTTTTTCCTGATTAAAAAAAAAGACTGTTTAATACAGTGTAAGTATTACAGACATTGCATGTACAATAATAATGCCCATACCTCCAGACAGCGAAGATTCATCGTTTAGTGACTTGTGAAATACACGAAACGGAGGGAGAAGATGTACACCTGAGATGTTCAGGTATGCTATCTACCTGAGTAGATTTATGAGGCTTGTACTGGCTTCTCTCGTGGCTACAGCATGTGGTGGTTATAGCTAACACTTCAAACCCGTGTGGTAACCAGAGAGAGAGAGGGCACTGGGAGAGGAAAGATCACCGAATAGTGAAAGAAAGGTGTACCAGAGTTATGGAAGAAAAGAAGGCGTAAGCAAACTGTGAAAGAAAAAAGGGCTTACATAAGTCGCGGAACAAAGAGGGGTTCACATCAGTCGTTGAAGAAAGAAAAGACAACGAATCGTTAAAGAAAAGGCGACTAATGAAAACAGGCTGAAGATTAAGATTAAGAAGATAATCATGACATGGAGGTTAAACCAGATACAATCTGGACCAGTCGTTTGAAAATAAAATTATGAAAACGGGGGGGGGGGGGGGGGGGGAATAATATCGTCTCATTTTGTTGCATTCTCTTGGGTCAAGAAGAAACCCATTGCCTTCATGATCATCTGGTGTCACCGTCACGATCATCTATTGTCACTTTCATCATCATCTGTCGACACCTTCATCATCATCTATCGCCACCTTCACAATCATTTATCGTCATCTTCATCACCATCATCTATCACTATCTTCAGGATCTTCTATCGTCACCACCGTGATCATCTATCATCATTTTCATCACTATACAGGAGAGGAGCGACCACAGGAAAAAAAAATAACGAAAGAAGCCAAACTTTGTGGTTCAACGCAGGACATAAAGAAATCCATCAAATTTATTCAACCGGCAGAATTTCAAATGTGAAATATAGAAGAAGACGAAGAAGAAGAAGAAGAACAACAACAACACCAAGAACAACAAGAACAAGAACAACAACAAGAACAACAACAAGAACAACAAGAACAACAACAACAACAAGAAAAGAAAACGTAGAGTAAACTATATATCACTCAAACAAACGATAACCTGCACAATGCATGATGATAATGTTTACAGAAATAAGCACTGCTATAACAGAACGTACGAGACTGGGAATCTGAAATGGGCATCGTTCTCACAGTTCAAATATTTGGCTTCTTCTAGTGGGGGATATCCGATTAGTTTCTCCACTGAATGGAGTAGATAAGTGCAAAAATGAACACTGAAATGTTAAAGAGCAAGAACAAAGGAAACCAGACACCCACCCCCACCCCCAAGTCCTAATTCTTATATTAGTGCCTCTTGGCTGCTGGACAGCGTGGAGAAGAAGCGATGAATGCGTGTACAATAAGTGTTATAATTTGCAGCATCCAGTTTTGCTTGTTTGCTTTAGACGTCTAGAGTTACAGAACAGTGTTGTAGGAGTTCCCCTATTAAACCACGAGATATTGAAAGCGAAGGGTGTGCACTGGGAAATAGAGGATAGAAAATTCTCTAGTTTTACCATGCTGAGACTTTAGAGGGAAAGCGATTGTAAATGAATAAAAGACTTAGCGTTTTGGTTACCTAAAGATGAGTCACTTGCTCAGCTAAACTCCAACAGTTCTTCCACCTGTTATGAATGGAGGGAATTAAGGAGTGGTGTTATTAGGCAGCGTTGGGCCTTGGGCTTTTCTTTAACGCCCAGAAAGGGTCTATAGGTGTTTTCTTCCCTTGTTGTGGACTCTTGAGTATCTCCCTCTCTCTCTCACTCTCTCTCACACATACTCATAGGTAGGTAGGTAGGTAGGTAGTTAGGTAGTTAGGTAGGTAGGTAGGTAGGTAGGTAGGTAGGTACATACATACATACATACATACATACATACATACATAGACATGCTTTCTCTAACGCTGACTTTTCTTTTTTTATAATTCACTCTGGGTTCCGTTCCCTTCTGAACGTACACGTCTATCTCAGTTATCACAGCTGCTGAAGTGTTTACATCTGGGGCGCTGGCCTGATGTTGGTAGACCTTGTATGAGTATTGTTAAAGAAGCCGCCCTTGCCCCTGAGCTTTTCCACTTCCATTTGGTGTCTAATCTTTACCATGCCCAGTGTGAATTATACACAATCGACTGGATTGGCATTTATCAGAGAAGGTTAAGCTTGTGATTTCACTACAAGGGTAATGAAGAGAAGAATCCCGCAAGAAAAGGGTGTCTTTGGGAAAACAAAGACAGCGGGGGACAGGTGCTGGCCTCATTACCCCTTCCCCCCACCCACACACACATATATGCCAGACTTACAAGCACATCAAGATCAAACAAGTATTAGTGATTAGGAATAAAGCATTGCACCGGTAACGCTATTTTTTCGTGTATTTATCTGTTGTTTTTTTTAATTCTGTGATGTCCTTGACTAAGACATATGGCCGAAATATTTGATTTTTACTATTTATTTTTAATTTCCAAAGTGCTTTTCTGATCACCTACAGATACCGTTTCTGTCCTCTTTCTTTCTTCTTTCTATCTTTTTTATATAACTGAACTAAATACCTCTACTTGTCTCTAACTACACTAGTATCAGTTTTAGTGCAGTCTTCATCAGACTTTACTGTAAAATATGCAATATTTAAGCATTAACACGATAGTTTTAGTAAGAAAATGTGGACTTAGTCAAAGAAGTTCTGTTATCGATCCAAGAAACGACCGCTTCGGCTCCTGATCGTTATCACGGTATAACTCCACGTTCAACAGTTTGACTCCTAACACCTAATACCACCTCCACTTTGTTCACAAGGATCAACGATCTCCGTTGCTTTCTCCCATTCATAACAATAGAAACCCGTCGTTCACTGGCTCCCTTATACGTGCCAGACCCCGGTGTGTCTGGTATAGGGTTTTACAGGTACAAGTCGGGACGCAAGCAAGCCCCCGCAGTGGAGACCAGCCTGGAGTGTAGGTGAGAGACCTGGGGGTGTGAGAGATGTGGGTCTAGGTCAGGTTGTTTTAAGGGAAAAAGAAATATTATACCTGTGTTAACTGAAGTCTTTCGGTTTCATTTACCTGGACATATTCGTGGTATCTTTAAGATTATCCTGTGATAGACAGCGTTTATGAGGCTGTCAATATCTGGCTGATAAAAACGCTGAAGGTTAACATTTCTTGTCTGAAAGAAATACCTGATTATATTGATGATTGTGGCTATTTTCTGGAATATCTTCATTTTGTAGTTATTTTTTTCGCTTTGAGTGTGTGGGTGTGTTCTGAAACTGTGTAAGTAGCTGTATAAGGTCTTAGCATGATTGAATAAGACAAATTTTTGGTCATATTTTTAAAAATTGATGAATATTAGATACATCAAAATTATTGGCAGAGGCGCAAGGATATTTTTGCAAAGAGAGAAATCATTTAATCAAGTTAACATTTATAACTAGTATATCAGTATATAAAATTTAACATTTATAAAGCATTTATAACTAGTATAGAACATTTAACATTTATAGAACGTTTAACATTTATAATTACTATACAGCATTTAACATTTATACCTATTATACGTTTAACGTTTATATAACATTCAACATTTGTAACTACTATACAAAATGTAAAGTTTTAGAACATTTAACACTTAAAACTACTATACAACATATAACATTTATATAAAATTGAACTTTTATGACTAGTGTAAAACATTTAACATTTATAACTGCTGTATAACATGAAACGATATGTGTTTCTTTGCGTGCTGGTGCTAAACACATATGTTGACTGTGTCACATTGTGGTGTGACTAAGTTGCAGATATGCAGTAACAACACAACGAGCATTCCCTGTAATGATATGCTCTTCACAGGACAACCTCAGCACGTTCACAAACCGGCACAAAGGATTATCAATCAAGACTGCATTATCTTAGCACACACAACCGTTTATTACATGGAACATGATGATGATGAGGATGAATCGAGCAGACAAAATATATCAGTTGACGTCTCCAACAATACAGAATTCCATCACGAATAAGATTCTGAGCTGCTAGATAGCTAATACTAAGTTAGCGCCATGAGAATCAAGTAACTTTCATCTATCCACACACTTCAGATTTACACTAACTCCCACAATAACATTTCTAGCAAGACGACACTAACACAACATCCACGTTTCACAGTCAAACTCCGAATGATCTGAGCTGAAACTTTCGTCTCACACCCAGACCACAAAACATTCTTTTCACGAGCAAAGAATGAACTTGAAGCCATGGACAAAACAATCTAGAAGATTTTACAAAACATACAGCCATCATGGGTCTGACTCTGAGATATTGATTCAGAGTTATATTAAGGGTTAGATACCCGTCACCAAATACTGTCACAAACATACGAACATATTAAAACGGTTAGGCCACGCTGAAAAGGAGGCTAAAGCGGATTTACAATTTTATGTGTGCTGAGCCTAAGAGTGAAAAGCATGTTTTAGCACTCAATCAAAAATACACAATAACAGCCTCTCTGTTACAAGTGTAAAGTGGTCTTGTTATTACAAGTGTAATGCAGTCTGTAAAAGTGAAAGGAAGCTACAGGCTCTTCTGGACATCGTGGTTCGTGAAAGTAAAAATAAATGTCTCAGCCTGAACAAAAAGAAGACTGAAGTGATGGTCATCTCAGAGAAAAGAATACCACCAAAATGTGGCATTACCATCGATGGCACAAATCTGAAACAAGTTGATAGATTCAAGTACTTAGGAACGATTATAACAACTGATGGGAAATGTCACAACGAAATAAAAAGCAGACGTGCTCAGGCCAAGTCAGCGTTCCAGACAATGAGAAACATCTTGTGCAGCATCCGTATGAATGGAAACAAGATTCCGAGTACTTAAATGTTACACTGAGCCAATTTTGTTTTATGGATGTGAAGCATAGTCCATGAATAAAAGAGTATAGCGAGAAATTGAGGCCATGGAGATGTGGTTTATAAGATGGATGTTGAAAGTACAATGAACAGCCAAGAAAACCAATGAAGAAGTCTTAAGAGAGGCTGGAGTTAAAAAGCAAATTATAGCAAAGATCAGAGGCAGACAAGAGAGATTGATAGGGCATTTCTGAGAAGAGGGAAATTGGAAAACATTGTGGCAACTGGAAAAATTCAAGGAAGAAGAGACAGAGAAAGACAGAGAGAGAAGTTACTGGACGGGCTGTCAGTGTAGCTAGGAAGAAAGTCACCGGTGGATCTCATAATCAAGTCTAAAGACAGGGAATTGTGGAGAGAAATGGTCGCATTCGCCATTCGGCATGGCACTTGAATTGAATTGAATGCATTCTTGCTATTACAAGTGTAAGATGACCTTTTTATTACAAATGTAAAGTAGTCTTCTTAGTACAAATGTAAGATGGTCCTGTTATTACAAGTGTAAGGTGATTCTGTTATTTCCGTTGTAATGTAGTCTTATTATTACAAGTATAATGTAGTCTTGCTATTACAAGTATAAGGTAGTCTTGTTATTACAAATCTAAGGTTGTATTATTATTACACGTGTATTCATATTATTTCTTGTAAATCGTCCACAAATGACGCTTGATTTTTTTATTACCCCATCGACACCTGTAAGGTTATATACATTTTTGTGTGTGTTTTATTTATTGATGAAGTGTTTGACTGCTGGGAACTTCCGAGTTGCGTAGTGGTACGCGCTCTCCTCTCTCACGAGATCATTGGTGGATCAAATCCTACAGGGGGCCTTTCCCCCAACACCCCCCCCCCCCAACCGCACCGCCGCCCCCAGTCACCAGCTGTAACAATTGAGAATCCGATTCCTTCTGGGGCTTCTATGATGGTGATGATTACATCATCCTCTAGAGGAGTAGTTCCCAACCACTGATCCGACGGGCATTATCAGGTATCCTACAGCTGCGTTATCATGCTGTTATTAAATTTCTTCTCTTGAATGTACTGTTATGTACTGTCCCCAGAGAACTCAGTATTGAAGAAGGCTGGTTAGTAAAGAGGATTAAACAGAGAAAACTTAAATATTTTGGACACATTGAACATCATTGGAATTTAAAGAAGACCCGTCTTGGAAGGAAACATAATGGGAAGCGAAGATGGCCGCAAGACATTGTTGATAATCTATAAATATATACATCAGCAGCAGGGCATCTTGCTTACAACCGCGAAGTATACAGGAGAGCTGTTAGGCAAAGTTCCGCAAGGGACATGCAAATGACTGACTGACTGACTGACTGTCCCCAGATCTGTTTTCTCTCTACAGTGAGAATTTTTATGAGAGTCATTACCGACATTCCTGGGATAAAAGTTGGTGATACAGCGTCAACAACCTGGGATACGCTGATGACACAGTCCTGTTAGCAGGCAATGAAAAAGATCTACAAGAGCTGCCAGATATAGCAGCAGCAGAAAGTAAATATAAAGGACTGTCACTGAACAGGAAGAAAACAGAAACGATGGTCATATCCAGAAAGAAAACTGTACCAGAATGCAATGTAAAAATCAAAGGAATAAGTGCACAAATTCAAGTAATCTCCTGGTAGGTGTACCACAGATGTCAAAAACAAAATATGCCGGCAAAGGTAGCATTTCAGGAATAGAAATATACTTTGTGCAGTCCATCTTTGTCAGTAGATACTAGGAAACGAGTCTTGAAATGCTATTTCGACTCAGAACTATACTGAAGCGAATCATGGCCACTAACAAAAACAACAAGAGCATTAGAGGCAACTGAAATGTGGTTCCTACGAAGAATGTTAAGACAACCATGGACAGCCAAAATAACAAATAAAGAATGCTTAAGAAAACATATTGAGAAAGGAACATTTCTAAACACAATACGAGGTTTATCAGCCAGATAATAATAAGAGGAGGAATTTAAAATATTGTGACAACAGGGAAAATTCGAGGCAGGAAAGGGAGAAGTAGACCAAGAGAGAAAATCTTAGATGGCTTGACAAAATGACACAGAAGAGGCACAACAACAGAACTGATGAATAACACGAAAGATCGGAGGCTACGGAGAGACATGATCAACACCGCCTCCAAGCATCATGATGATGATGATGATGATGATGAGTTTAAATATTTAAGGGTTCATGACATTTTGATAGATGGCGGCCCGCAACTTATATGTTGGTATACAAGTAATCTTTGGATGTGAAAAGGTTGAGAACCACTACTCGAGAATGCCTGCAAGTCAAGGAAAATACGAGGACCAACCGAGGGCCAATGAGAGGACCAGCCGGTGCACTGCTCCGAGACTGGGATACTTTCCTTTGTGTTAAAGAGGCTGAAAACAAAATCGCTAATCGTGTGTGTGTGTGTGTGGTGTGTGTGTGTGTGTGTGTGTGTGTGGTGTGGTGTGTGTGTGGTGTGTGTGTGTGGGGGGGGGGTAGGTAGTTATTACAGAGTTACATTTTTATTATTTACCTTCTGTAGATTCGAGAAAAGTCCTTCATTTGTGTAACTAACCTTCACGCAGCGTCCTATTTCCCCCCATTCATTCCCAGACAGCCATATTTTCAGCGAGGTTCGATGTTCCTCAGTCTGTATGTAGGTATTCTTCGTCTTTGGAAGCTTGTTCTTCCCCCTTATTATTTGTGTCGAGCGCCCAGTTTTTAACAGCTGGGGCGTTTTGACTGAGTCAACAATCCACAGCTTTTCGGGTGAGAGGACAGATCATTCTCCACAAGACTGATCCCCTAACAGTAGATGAAGTGACTACAGATAATAGGCTTAGACAGACGGCGGACAGTCATGAAAAGAATTTTCGACCGCTTAAACTGTGATTATTATGCTCAGGTTTTGCCTTGATCTGCCGTGGCCTCATATAACATGGAACTGAAAATATTTGTTTTTCTTGACTCTGAGAATATCCTTTTCCCTTTATACGTAGCTGCCATGCGTAGAGTTCTCAGGGCGCTGTTGCGCTCAGTCAGTCATTTACATGTTCCTTGCGGAACTTCGCCTCCCTAACAGCTCTCCTATAGCCCTCTCGGTTGTGAGCAAGATGCCCTGCTGCTGAAGCATACATCTGCAGATTATCAACGATGTCTTCCACTCATCTTCGCCTTGGACTTCCTCTCTTTCTTTTTCCTAATATGTACCCCTCCAAGACGATCTTCTCCAAATTTCCATGACGTTTAATGTGTTCAAAATATTTAAGTTTTCTCTGTTTAATCCTCTTTACTAGTCAGCCTTCTTCAATGTTAAGTTCTTGTAGTATGGATATATTTGTTCTTTTTTTTTTTGTGCTCATGACATTTGAAGAACTCTTTTGTAGCATTTACATTCAAAGACATTTATGTGTTTCTCAGCTGTTTTGTTAAGTGTCCATGTCTCACAGGCACAAGTTGCGATGGGAAAGATGCTTGCCTTTAAAAATCTTGTTTTTTTTTTGTAGTTCTGTTCTTTCCTCTCCACAGATTCTTTAGTTGTTTTTACTTTTTGAAGAACGATAGTTGTTGCACTATAGAGAGATAATTGAGGTTTTTGGGGTTGTTTTTTTTCTTTTAAAATTCCCGAGTACTCATATATTTATGATCTCAGTCACTGACACGCAAATAGCTGATTCTTATTTTGGGGCATGGATACAAATAATATAAACTGGCCAAGGTTTTAAGACCACGGTTTGTTTGTTTTTTGGTATAGATTTCACATGTCTTCGTCTGAGCACACTTTGCTTGCATATTGGCGTATCCGCACTAAATTTTGAGAACCTCCTACATATATTGTACGTATATTGCCCTGGGAGAGACCTCTAAGCCGTTGTGGAGGTCTGTTAACAAGTATACCAAGTCCTCTCCAGAGGTATCGAGTGGGAGGTATCTTGTGATAAATGTAAAAAAAAAAAAAAAGTGTTTAAATGCAGAAGCTGGAAAGAAGAGTATAGGTTTTTTTTTTTTTAGAGTTCAGAGATTTTTTTTTGGGGGGGGGGGGTATAGAGGTTGAAGTAAGTTTGTAAATTTTGTTTACTCTCTTAACAATTTGAGGAAGCGGTGTTTACACGTGAATGTGTGGTAAGTAATGTGTGATTAATTGGCTAACAGAAGCGAGAACGCTGTAGTTTCCTTGACGGTGACGTCTGTAGAAGACACGTAGCACGTTTTCCTGGCTTTTAAAATCCTGCCTAGGTTTCGAAATAACAGGTGCCGTAGCCCTGCCACTATTTAACATGATTCAACGTCTTCACCGCATCAGCTGCAGAGAACATTCTGCTGCCGGGCAGATAGAACAAGAACAAAGTGAAGTAAAGTTTAATACTCACAGTTGTCCCCTCTTGGGTGAAATTCATTTTTGTGTAGGAATTCTCAAGTGAGGAAAGAAGCTGCAAGGTTTTCTCAAGTGAGGAAAGAAGCTGCAAGGTTTTCTCAAGTGAGGAAAGAAGCTGCAAGGTTTTCTCAAGTGAGGAAAGAAGCTGCAAGGTGTGTGAGAAGAAATGTATTTATGTTTTCTGGCCCCGGGCAGTTTTCATGAAATACTGACCTTATGGTATAGTTTGGTTCATGCCGCTGACCATGAATGATGCAGACCTTCACGTTTTTCCTTCCTTGTTTACTTTCTCTTTATTTGTATCTTTTATGAGCATGCTACTACTACTACTACTACTACTACTACTACTACTACTACTACTACTACTACTACTATTATTATTACTACTACTACTACTACTACTACTACTACTACTACTAACTACTACTACTACTACTACTACTGGACCTGTTCATTTAAGGAAGTCCCATGGGGGTTAAAATGGTATGTTATACTTTATTCGAGCTTTCTGTGTGCCTTGTGTGTGCTTTGTGTGGTGGAATTTAATTACTCCGGCAGAAGTGTTTTCCAACATCTATGGAACACTTTTCCAACTGCATGTAAGTTACGGGCCACCAGCTCTCGGGCAGTACGGCAATGTTATAGACATTTAATTGCTGTTATTCAGTAAATGACACTTAACGCCAGACTGGTAGCACAGTTGCGCAATACTAGATAAAGCCCCCGCAGACAGCAGGCTGAGGGGCCACTACTGTAGAAGAGACCGTGGAATCTTTTGTCCGAAGCCATATCAGTGGTTCTTCTGGCTCACGTAACTGGCTAGTACTTTCTAATTTTAGTTTCTGTTGACCGATGCCACGCTGTTTGTCATGGTTACGGGCAGTTCGCTCACGGTCTTCATAATGTCGAGACTGTTAATTTTACATTTCCTCTATGTCATGTGCCCATCTTCAGACGTAAACTTTGACCCTTGGTAACAAGTTAGGCGCCAAAATAAGAAACTCTGGAACTGATGAGACAAGAATTTTGTCTCGTGTCAAGTTAGGTTGTGTTTTGTCTAAAGTTAGATTTTTGTCTTGTCTAAAGTTAAATTTTGCCTTATCCAGTGTTAGGTTTTGTCTCTTCTCAGGACAGGTTTTGTTTCATCTCAGGTTAGATTTTTGTCTTATCTCAAGTTAGGTTTTGTCTCTTCTAGGACAGGTTTTGACTCTTCTCAGGTTAGATTTTGTCCCTTCTCAGGTTAGATTTTGTCTCTTCTAGGACAGGTTTTGACTCTTCTCAGGTTAGATTTTGTCCCTTCTCAGGTTAGATTTTGTCTCTTCTCAGGTTAGATTTGACTCTTCTCAGGTTAGATTTTGTCTCTTCTCAGGTTAGATTTGACTCTTCTCAGGTTAGATTTTGTCTCTTCTCATGTTAAGTTTTGTCATGTCTTGGGTAAGTGAATACATGTAGCGAATGTACTCAGGCCATGAGAACGTTTTTTTTTTTTTGAGGGGCGGGGGTGATGTGTCAAGAATTAAAACAGAATCACTAATCATTTGATTAATCATTGGTGACCGTTCCTGCTGACATAATAGGATATAATAAAGGAAGGGGTAAGTAGGTTTGCACCGCCTTGCAAACTTCATCTCTGAGGCCATGTTATAAAAGATACTTATGAACTGTATGAACAACATTGTGGGGGAGGGTGCACCTTCGTGCATAGCTGGCCGAAAGTCACTGTTATTCTATATCATTTAGCACATTGAATATTGCTTAGATACGACCATCCACCTACTCTGTCTCTCAGGTTGACGGTATTCCCACCCGGGCACGTGGGGCCGACCCTGTTCAGCTCTGTTTAGCTCTCGCCCTATTTCGTAAAGTTCCTGTTTGCGTGCAGTATATTATTCTCTGTATATTCCTTCACAAATAATTTTCGTTCACGAGTTCCTTCACAAATTGTTGTATCGCCTAGAATATCTCATATATTTTGGTCGCCAAGTTTTATGATTTCCTTTATTTCTCATTTTCACTTTTCCAGAACATTTTTGTTTATTTATTCTCCACTTTCATTCTGTAGTACTTTATGTAGAACAAAGTTCATCAGCTTGTTGTAACTAATTTAGAATAAAGATTATCAGCTTGTTGTAATCCATTTAGAATAAAGATTATCAGCTTGTTGTAATCCATTTAGAATAAAGATTATCAGCTTGTTGTATCCCATGCAGAACAAAGATCATCAGCTTGTTGTACTCTGTGCAGAACAAAGACCATCAGCTTTTTGTATCCCATGCAGAACAAAGATCATCAACTTTTTTTGTAACCCATGCAGAGCAAAAATCATCAGCTTGTTGTAGCCCAAGCATACATACACACAAAATCAGAAAATAAAGCTTTTTTTTTTTGTCATTTCTCTGATTACCACCTTCATGTGACTCGTGACCTCCGTTTTATGTTTTCATTTATTTTCTGCCGATCTTCTCCACCAAATCTTGGGGAACATATCCTCATACACTTGCTCTTGAAAAAAAAAAAATCAACCTCAAGCCCACTCTGGGCTGCATTAGCTGGCGCTGTGTTTACAGTGTAACCTAGAGACCACCAGTTCCCTTTACTGTGATGAGAACAGAATGTACTTCCTCGCGTGTTTGCTTTTGTTCTCTCCCTTCTCCGAACTTTGATCTTTGAGCTTTGAACTCCTACTTGATTTCTGGGATGTCCCGAGGTCATCTGCAGGTATTCTGTTAGGAGCAAGTAGCGCTACAGAGGTCATGTCGTTGGTCGGATTAAGAGGCGGTGCTGTGAAGTTATTGGATGGACAAAGAAGGGAATGCCTTGAAGTCGTGAAACTCTTTATGTTGTCCCACATATTCATCCCGATGCTCAACATACTGTACCCAGCACATTTTTTTTCTCAAAAGAATGGCAAAAAAATCTGATATCTGGTCACTGAAAGACTGCACAGTTCCCGCCATCGTTTGATTTTTTCAACACTTTTTTAAGGTTGGGAAACAGGACTGAGCAAGATCTAGTGAGTAGGTTCGGTGTTCTATGTAAGTAGGTTCGATGTTCTATGTGAGTAGGTTCGATGTTCTATGTGAGTAGATTCGATGTTCTGCTTGAGTAGGTTCGATGTTCTATGTGAGTAGGTTCGATGTTCTATGCACTCAAACCTGAAATACTTCAAAACATCCAACGTCTTGTGAACTTATGTCAGCAAACGCACTGTCCTGCAAAAAAAAAAAGAGAGTGTTAGCCGCAATTGCCCATGCAAACTTTTAGGGAAAATCTGCCACGGAAATTATCGCTGGCGCGTGGAGAGTCTGTGCTGAGTGCAGCACCCGTTCTGAAGTAGTAATTACGATGAGTGCAGCACTCGTTCTGAAGTAGTAATTACGATGAGTGCAGCACTCGTTCTGAAGTAGTAATTACGATGAGTGCAGCACTCGTTCTGAAGTAGTAATTACGATGAGTGCAGCACTCGTTCTGAAGTAGTAATTACGATGAGTGCAGCACTCGTTCTGAAGTAGTAATTACGATGAGTGCAACACTCGTTCTGAAGTAGTAATTACGATGAGTGCAGCACTCGTTCTGAAGTAGTAATTACGATGAGTGCAGCACTCGTTCTGAGATAGTAACTACGATGAGTGCAGCACTCGTTCTGAAGTAGTAACTACGATGAGTGCAGCACTCGTTCTGAAGTAGTAACTACGATGAGTGCAGCACTCGTTCTGAAGTAGTAACTGGCACGTGGTGGCCATGCAGATAACAGGAATGTCCTGACTTCGATGAAGTCCTTTCCGAACAAACAAATAAACAGTATATCTTTTTCCAAGGTCTCGGTGCTCTGGACTTTAGCGGAAGAAAAAATGCTGGATAGACCCAGTCAGAGAATACCATGAAGGAATCTGTCAGAAAGGAAATTAAAGTGCGGGAACAAAAGGTTGATATGAAAAAAGAACAGAAAGATGTTCAAACGTCGGGTATGACTGAGACTTTTTAGTTGTTGTCTTTTTCTTCAGTCTCCCTGGAACTCGGAGCTGGTGTTCTCCACAGCCGCCTCGGTGAGGATGATGAGGCGCAGCACCGTGTCCGACTGGGAGCTGGTTATGGCGACCTCTTTTTTCAGATAATGTCTGAAAACCACTAGGTATGCAGTGGTTCTTTAGCAGACTCCACCGCCATGGGGATTATGGCAATCCCCGCCCCGTCAGCCAGACTTAGGCCTATTACTGTACGTACCAACTGGAGAGATGAGACGGGGTCTTGATCAGCTATTGTTCGCCAACCTTGACCTTAGCATGTCAGCTATGGCTCATTGACTACTGTATCGCACAGGATTTTTGTATGTGCCTTTTTTTTTATATCTCTACACACATGACGACACATCTTGACGATGACGATGATAATGATGACGATGTTGATGACATCTTTATACATGAATAGCGGTTACCTGCCAGTCATTCTGCCATTTTTACAAATCTTATCACGTGAAACTGCACGAATGGAATCTGGAAACACCTTTTCCCAGCCTCTTCACCTTTCATCCAATTTTTTTTTTTTTTTTGCTGTTGGGGGGGGGGTATGTCTGGCCTTGATATAGCAGCTTCTGCCCCATCTGGTGCAAACGTGGAACATAAAAGGCACCTAAGAAAAGAATGAAGACTCAAGTACGCTCAGAGAAATAGCACCCCCCACCAACCTCAACCCCCACCACCCACCCACTGCAGAAAAGGGTGAAGAGATTACCGTTATCATATTAAACAGACATACAAGATAAATGGAAACTTGTGAGTCATTGCTTACAAAGATAGGTGTGTAAAGTCAAAGCTAAGAGATATTTTAAATTATGTTCTTGAAGACGTTGCTTATTACGCTTCGCAATGAAATGATGTTACATTCACACATGTTGAGAAACCTTGTGTTTTACTTATATAATAGGCACTTTTCATCTAAGAAGACAGTTCTGAAGGAGGCGGATATCAGCCATTGTGGGTTTTGAAAAACACGTACCATCAGAATATTGATCAGATCCTCTCGTGACTGACTCTGTCCAGTTTGCATAATTGGTCACAATGTTTGTGTTGTATGGTCCAGTCTCCCTGCGCTTGCATTTTCTATGCTTCTAGTTTGGCCTTCGTTTCCTCCTCAAATAGTGATGTGCTCGCAACGCAGAGACGCTATCTGTGTGCTCTAAATTAAAATCTAGTCCTGTGTCTTGCCACTGGGGTTTATGTAGCACGTGGCTCACTTTTCATAGACACGTCGCTGAGGTTTATGTAGCACGTGGCTCACTTTTCATAGACACGTCGCTGGGGCTTATGTAGCACGTGGCTCACTTTTCATAGACACGTCGCTGAGGTTTATGTGGCACGTGGCTCACTTTTCATAGACACGTCGCTGAGGTTTATGTATTTACAGCCTTTTGTGTTCATAGAGCGGAGTTTCTCAACCTTTTTTTTTTATCCTGGAGGAACCTTTAAAATATTCTACAGATCTCAGGGAACCCCATGTAGCCTCAGCTCGCTGTGCGTTAATGCTGATACCATATGATTATCGTATCAGCATTAATTAACGTGCAGTGAGCGACGTTACAATGACATTGTGATTTGTTTATAGAAGATTTGTATTATTTTATCACCATCTGTCGCAGAATACCGCCTGAGAAACATCGACCATGGTGCAGCTGAATTGTTCCTTTCAATTGCTTCAAACATATTTCCACCCACGCTTAGGATCAGCCGGTTATTTCATTTGAGAAAAGGGGGCGGCGTCATGTTGCTTTCACTCAGCCTTCCTTGTGGACGAAAAATAGTTCAGGTTTCCGTAGTGGGGAGGAGGAGGAGAAGGACCATGAATTTGGAGGCAGGATTTCATGCCATGAAACTGTGGCGTTGTTTGCAGTTAATACCGCTGACTGAGAATGAAAGTGAAAGCAGTCTTTAAAAATAAAATATAAAAAAAACCGCTGCTATTAAGGATCTTTGAAGAAGACAAGCTAAACGAAGTGTGGGGGCCAATGACAATATAGTGCACCTCGATTTAATAGCTAGTGCACCTCGATTTAATAGCTGGTGCACCTCGGTTTAATAGCTGGTGCACTTCGATTTAAAAGCTGGAAACAGCGAAAAGTCAGTCTTTCACTCAAAGAGAAATCGCTGACACGGGTGAGTAAACTCATATTAGCACACACAAAAGCAAAGTAAGCATCGGTCGGGTACTTGCAGACTGAAATAACGTTAATATGAGGGAAAAAAAACTTGCACATAAAATAGAAAGCCATTGTAAACTATGCGTCAGAAGAGCCATGTATATAAAAAAAAACATATAATAAAGTGCTCCATGTGTCTTCTATTAATGTATACTTGTGCTATGCCGGTGCTAAACAGACTGGAGAAGCAACAGGCAAAAGCAGTGGATGAGCGGTTCTGATTGTTTGGGGGTGGGGGGAAGGTACTGCTTATGCCCTTACAGTAAAGAAGGAAAGAGTTAGTTTAGAGCAGTAGTTCCCGCCCAGTCTGTGGTCTGGGGGCGCATTATCAGATGGTCTGCCGCTGCTCCTATCAATTTGGTATTAAGTATCACCTTTCGAGTAAAAACAACGGTTTATGGCATTTCGATATTGCTTACGAGCAACCACCCGCGGGGGTCCCCAACTTATATGTAGCTGGTAAAGTGGTCCTTGGATGTAAAAAAAATTTTGAGGACCACTGATGTAGATTACCGAACAGGTTTCAGAATATCATATTCTGTAGTGTAAACGTCATGGCGATTAAAAGACATTTCAAAATTCTCTGTCATTATGTGAGGGTCAATTACAACAACGGGTTATCGTGGCCAAAAAAACTGATTATTGTTACCACAGAAATGGTTATCGTTGACATAAAAGGTAATTATCGTTGTCACCAAAACTGCTTATCGTGGCAAAAAAAAAAGGTTATTGTAGCCACAAAAGCTGATTATAGTAGCCACAAAATTGCTCATTATAGTAGCCACAAAATTGCTCATCGTAGCCACAAAAACTGGTTATAGTAACCACAAAAACTGGCTGTTATGGCCACAAAAACTGGTTGTCGTGGCCACAAAAAAACTGATTGTAGTGGCTACAAAATCTAGTTATGACGGTCACAAAAACTGGTTATCGTTGCCATAAAGTCCGGCTATCGTTGCCACAAAAACTGGTTATCATGGCTATAAAAACTGGTTCATTCATTCATTTGCATGTCCCTTGCGGAACTTTGCCTCCCAAACAGCACTCCTGTAGGCCTCTCGGTTATGAGCAAGATGGCTTGCTGCTGCTGCATCCATTTGCAGATCGTCAACGATGTCTTGCAGCCATCTTCGTTTTGGTCTTCCTCTTTTTCTTTTTCCAATTATGTATCCTTCCAATACGGTCTTCTCTAAATTATCAAAAAACTGGTTATCATGGCCAAAAAAATTGGCGAAGCCTGATTAAACAAAAAAAAAAAAAGTTTGTTGTGCAAACTGATAAAATAACATCAGACAAGAAAAGTGAAAAACTTGATTAGTTGACAACAAAAGACAACATGAACTGGATAACTGCCCACGCCCAACCTGGCAAACAGAGCACATCCTGGTGACCGAATTCTGATTTTCTGGCCTGTTTTTATCACTCATATTCTGTTTTTTAAAAAAAACTCACTTTCAAGACATTATATCTGCTTGCAAGGTCATACGTTTCGTCTGAATCAGGTTTTGGCCAGCATTGTGTGGGTGGCATCGCTTCTTTTTGTTAAAGATTCTCGTCTTTCTCTTTCTGTGGGCTGGGTGTCTGGGGGGTCTTTCTCGTGTACTTACTGTTATTTCTGTTGGTTGTTCTCATGACCTTCGTGTGCTTGAGTTCAAGGTTGTGTGAGGTGTGTGGATATTTAGTGTCAAATCTCTAGGTTATTGTTATCAAGGTTTACTTTTCTTTTCTTTTCCCTTCTTTCTTCTTTTCTTTCTTTCTCGGTTTTTGTTTTTGTTTTTTTTGTTTTTACAGCCAATGCCAAGTTGATACTTGAGGTCTTAGTACTTGTAGTTGTGTATCGACTTATATTCCTACATATCTCGTATGATTTCTTTCGTGCTCATAAACCCAGTGCCAGATTTTGACATGGCGAGTCTCTAAAGGGCATATGCTGTGTAGAGCTTATACTCTTTTATCTTATATCAAAATCCGACAATACTTGAACCTGCTCAATACAAGATCAGTGGATTCAATCTTGTTTAATTTAGCCACTCTAAGCCGTCGACTGCTCGTGTAAAAAGTTTGTTACTTATAACAGTGTAAGTTATGAAGCTTGAATGATAAACAGTTGTAAGATCCCTGTGTGCAAGAGCATCAAATCGGGTTTCCCTTTTTATGTGCGAAGACATCAATGCAGCTGGCGCGACCTTTATGACTTCAGCCAGTTTTGACAAAGCAATATCTTGATGAACAGCTTGTCTCTTTGCTAACTATACCATTGCTGAGTTTTGGACAATCGGCCACAGTAACAGCTGAAATGATGGGGGTGGGGGAGGTGTGGTGTGGTGTGCAGCCAGGGAACATCTCTCCTGGAGGTTAGAGGGCTTTCCTATTTTTAAAATGGCCCAAAGTGGGACAAATAGAATGGGCCCACAATAGTTGTGCCACCTCCTTACAAAATTCACTTCAGGGGCAGCTCAAAAGAAAGCATATTGCCAGTGGATGGTTCACGAGGTTCGTGAACTTGCCCATTAACATACATTATCATGAAGTAAACAAATGGTTGATAACCGCTTCTTTTATCAAGGCTCACTGCGAAAACGAGGGCGTAGGCCAAATTTAAAAGCAGGCTGATTTCAGCAGCAGCATTAATTTGGCAGGTTGAAGGCAGCGAGGTTCGCGCCTGCGCACATTAGAGTGACGGAGCTCAGGGCGTCTGGTTAGTCTCACAAAATAGTAGACAAAATACTTAACTCACAAGCGTGGGCAACCTTTTTCTTTTTAATTCCGTGGGCCTAACAAGAAAAAAAAATCTTAGCCATCTTCCGGCGGGCCACACACTTAAAAAAAGGCATGTTTACCAAGCTCACTCTCACTCTCTCTCTCTCTCTCACACACACAGATATATATATATATATATATATATATATATATATATATATATATATATATGATGGCTGTTCTTGCTAGTGAACTGGTGTTCTATGTCTGTGTTGGTTTAAGCACGATGGATTCTAGGTCGACTTGTGCTTGTGGGTGTGGCTGGATTATTTCTCTAAGAAGAGATGTTGAAATGCAGTAGATTGAGAGAATCTGAAAGAAGATGCCTCAGGAAAATTTTAAAGACCACACTAGGAAGAACACGTGACAAACGAGGAAAATAACCAAACGAACGTGCATTGAGAGCATTACTAAAGAGGTAAAAAGACGAGGATGGAAATGCCTGGGACACATATTACGAGTGGGGGTGGGGGGGGGGGGCGATGGAATAAAACAAGACGGCTTAGACTTAAACATCTCAAGGGAAAAGAAAGAGACGGGAGATGGGGGACATGGAGGCACGCAATACAGGAGGAACTGAAGGAACCAGGAAAGACTTGATGTGAGGTATCCCGGCTTGCTCAGGACAAGATTGTCTGGAGAGCCTTTGTTGATGCTTATGCTCAGTTGGCAGTTAATGGGACTGCTGATGATGATGATGAAATGCAACTGGAAACAATTAAATCCTCATCTGTGTTGCTGTAAAAACTGTGTGTGCCGGTTGCTCGATATTTCTGTAGGTAGATAAGGTAAAATTCCCGTTCCTGTACCATTAAGGTATATCAGGGATACGGTGTTCGGGCCGTGTTTTCCGTGATCTTCGACACGTTGAAGTGTGGTGTGGTCAGTATCATGTCTGGGCGCGTTTACCCTCCCAGATTTGTATAGTACCCATTTTTATAGGCTGGGTGACCCCCGGGGCCTTTTTGGTGGGTGGTACCAGGAAAAATCCCACTTCTGGGACTTGAACCCGGTACCACTGGATTAGTAAACCGGGTGCATAACCACTCAAATAACCAGGCCGCCCGATATCTCGGCGTGAGTGTGACTGTAAGGAAGTATGTGAGGAGAGGGAACAAAGTCCTATATGCTGTCATTTTGAGCCCATTGAGCAACTCCTGTCCACACTGGGTCGACCTCCACACTTGGCTGTGCAACATTTTGCTCCTATAGTTTTTTTCTTCTTTTAATATGGGTCCAAGGTTGCCGTGCGGTGCCGATGGGAAAGGTGGTGGAAAGGATAAAGTGAAGTTTAATCGGTATGTCCAGTAGTATCGCTACGAGAGCTATACATACCATGGCACCTCTGCTCTAGAGGCCGGCCACGTCCGAAATACACCTACACTGGTGAAATATGCCTAAACCGGCACACACCAGGGGTGGAACTTGATGGCTAGACATGTCATGCCACTTCCGCTCTAGAGGTCGATCACGCCTGATATACACCCATACTGGTGAATTTTGCCTAAACCGGCTCACACCAGGGGTGAATCTTAAAGACTATGCATGTCACAGTACCTCTGCTCTAGAGGTCGGTCTCGTCCCAAACACGCCCATACTGGGATAATATGCCTAAACCGGCTCAACCCAGGGGTGGAAGTCACTAGTGGCGAGGATTCGCCCTCCTGGACAAAAGCTCCATCCTGGTCACAACTAGGAAGGGTAGCGGCCACGACTGCAAAATGCTGAAGTCGGAGACACTGGACCAGGGAAGTCTAGATAGGCAACCACCTCTCACCCGGCGGGGATGTTTGCGTATCCTAATCACGCTGAGGTTTTCCGGTGAGAAAGTCCAACTCTGGACTGGATGGGCAACCACCTCTCACCCGGCGGTGATACATGGGTATCTCAAAACACGTCGAGGTTTTCCGGTGAGAAGGTCCAACTCTGGCCTGGGTGGGCTACCGCCTCTCACCCAGCGGGGATGCACTGATATCCTAAACACGTCGAGGTCTTCCGGTGAGAAAGTCCAACCCTAGACTAAACTGGTGCAATGAAAACCACGGTGTCACGCAATCCCGCTTCCGAGACCCACCAAGAATACAGGCTAAAGCCCTGTGATACTCTGAACCCCTTGTGGTCCTCTCGTGGATCTCGTGTGGTCCTTTCGGGGAGACCACGGGACCTAACGAGGACCACAGGCGTAAATTCAGTAGGATCACAGTGCGGTTTTGGTGGTAGAAGCGAACGAAGAAGAAGAAAAGAAGAAGAATCCCATTCAAACGGGACTAATCATTAGCCTGAAAGTAGCTGAGGAAGACAAAAACACGCTTACGTTTCATTTTTCATTAATCTTGTTGTCGACTCTGTTTTTTTTTTTTTTTGTTTTATTGTTATTTTTTATTTGTAAAAACACAATAATAATAACAAAGCAGAAAGTCGAATAAACAAGACTCCGCGACGTACAGGCTGTGGTGTAGGAAAAATATGATGTTGGATTGATGGGGAGAATGTTTAATCTTTTATATTTTATATTGACACTTTACACCAATGCATAGAAACACAAAATAAACAATCCTTGAAGTAATCGTGATCGTTGTATTGACACAACACAGATTTACAAGATAGTAAACTCAAAATGAATCTTCTTGTATGTGATGTTAATTATCAGCTGATATGTATTATCAAACCAAAAATAGCACTACGATGGACACCACAGGGGAGCAGAAGTAAGGGTAGACCAAAAGAGACATGGAGAAGAACAACAGAAAGGATGTTGAGCAATAGAGGGCTCACCTGGGCAAGAGCAGAAAAAAAGGCGAAGGACAGGCACTTGTGGAAAACCCTTGCGGAAGCCCCATGTGCCCTGGGCACTTAAGGTTCAGAGAGAGAGAGAGAGATGTATTATCAAATCATTAAAACAATCTCCTTGAATTTTATGGGTTCAACTCTGATTGTAAACACACATAATCTATTGGTAAGAATATATATTATATGTATAAAAATGCACAATGCGAAATCAGTAACATGAATTTACGTGCAGCTAGAACCATATTTCCCATACACGAGATAATATCGAAGTGTTACATTGAAACGTCTGCACATCTGCACTGAGTGATGATTTATCCATGACCACACATAGCACAATCCTAACTACATATATTTACCCCCACAGTACAACTTGCATTCATCCACATCGCATATTAAAGAGCCATACGGAACTACAGATATTTGTTCCTATCTAACGAATGACTTCTCTCATTCACGCCTGAACAATGACACGGCTTCCTATGGTCGCTGGCTTCTAACCTGCTCAGCATATGGAATCCTGACCCCTTAAACTTCTGCCTTCTCGTCTTAGACACCTGGTCAGCGACGGACTCGCAGGACAACGCATTTCCGTAAAGCCCCTCTCTGGCCAATGGGATTGCCAATCAAACCGGGCAACTGCTTGCTTTATTATCTACTCCCTACATACTCCCCCTAGTTTTGTTTACAAAATTTTTGTATGGAGTATACAAAATTTTACATATACATTGTAGTATAGCTATATATCATAAACTCAAAGTCTTTATGTCCTTTTGGTGCCAGCACAAATTTTGTTTCTTTCGGATACTAGGCTCGACCTTCTTTGCCTGAATGTCGAATCAGGCTAGTTATATCTGCTGTAGGCCAATTATTTCTGCTTGCTGATGATAGGCAAGGATTTTCTGACATGCTTTGTTGCCTCCGCGTTTCTGAAAAGTGTTGTCTATTCAGCGTTCCGTGTGATTATACAGCCTTGAACTGACCGTTAGTCCGGCTGGTTATGTACAGTAATGTACAGTATGTTGTTGCTGGCCTTCTGTTAGTGGTGGAGTGGGTGGAATTTGTGGCGGCGGTCATGTTTCTGTTCATCCGTGGTGGCACGTGATTGCGTAGTTGCTGTCGCTTTCCCCCGGTTAGACTGTTAGGGTGTTGGTCTGGCTTATTTTTGTAGATTTGTGTGACTTGCAGTATTTCTCATATACTGTATTTTGTCCTGTAATGTGTGCAAGGGTGCTAAACGCTCTGCTCTGTAGCTCCGTCTTCTGATGTGGCGGGTGGTTGGGTTTCATGTACTAGTATGGCTCATACCAGGGGTGAATCTTGAAGGCTATGAATGTCACAGTACCTCTGCCCTAGAGGTCCGTCCCGTCCCAAACATGCCCATACTGGGATAATGCCTAAACCGGCTCAACCCAGGGGTAGAAGTCACTAGTGGCGAGGATTCATCCTCCTGGACAAAAGCTCCATCCTGGGCACAACTAGGAAGGGTAGCGGCCACGACTGCAAAATGCTGAAGTCGGAGACACTGGACCAGGGAAGTCTAGATAGGCAACCACCTCTCACCCGGCGGGGATGTCTGCGTATCCTAATCACGCTGAGGTTTTCCGGTGAGAAAGTCCAACCCTGGACTGGATGGGTAACCACCTCTCACCCGGCGGTGATACATGGGTATCTCAAAACACGTCGAGGTCTTCCGGTGAGAAAGTCCAACCCTAGACCAAACTGGTGCAATGAAAACCACGGTGTCACGCAATCCCGCTTCCGAGACCCACCAAGAATACAGGCTAAAGCACTGTGATACTCTGAACACCTTGTGGTCCTTTCGTGGAACTCGTGTGGTCTATTTTGGACCACACAGGGGACCACGGGACCTAACGAGGACCACATGCGTGAATTCAGTAGGTTCACAGTGCGGTTTTTGGTGGTAGAAGTGAACGAAGAAGAAGAAGAAGAAGAATGTACTAGTATGGATGTGCTTGTTGGAGTGGTAATGTTTGTCTTAGTGCGCTGTGATTTGGATCTTGCACCCTGATTTCTCATGGGTTTACTTTATCTTTAAGCGATTGCTGTGTTTCTGCCTGTGCGCTGTCAGTGATTTCTTGCATCTATCGTTGCGTATTGTTTGTGTCGGTATGTACGCGTTTGACGGTTTTCGGCTTGGGTACTGCATGTCTGTTGGGTGGCATGTTTTCACTGTCTACTCCTACTTGTGGGGTGGGGGCGACTTCTTCCTCAGTTCTTTCTACCTGCGTATTGTCAGCTTCGGTCTCTGATTTCGGCGAGTCTACTACTGTCTCATCGTCTGTGTCGTTGTCTTTGTTCGGTGCTGTACTGTGTGTAGCCTGTCTGCGCTGATTGTTTCTGTCGTCTATAGGGATATTCCAATCCTGTTTGGCCTTTCTCACATGGTTTTGCGTGGACTCGTTGTATTTTCGTAGTCAGCTGGTTCTTTATTATAAATGCTACTGGAGATAATTTTCTTAGAATAAAGAATCCCGTTTTCCATTTGCTGTCGTGTTTTGATGTCATGTGGTGGTTTAATAAGTATACTGAATCGCCTACAGAGATGTCCTCTGTTGTGCTTTGTTTGTCGTACTTTTGGTTTCGCGTGTCTTTGGCTCTGTTTATGTCGTTTATCACGTGTACAAAAGCCTTATATTGTTTCATTAGAGTGTGTTCTTACACAATCATTGTCATTGTAGCAGCGTGTACGTAGTCTCAAGGTGGCGTCCAGGGGTAGAACGGGGTGTCTCCCGTACACGAGGAAAAATGGGGAGTATCCTGTTCGTTTAGAAATATTCATGTTCGTCGCTGCCACCGCCTGGGTCAAGTACTCGTCCCATTTACTGACCTCCGCGTTTACCAGTTTGGCCACAACATCGTTTAATGTTCGATGCTGTCTCTCGTTTGTCCCGTTGGCTTGAGGATGATATGGTGTGGTGATGATATGGTGAATGCTATAGCGTTTCACCATAGTTTGGAAATGTTCTCCACGAAACTCGGGACCATTGTCTGTGACTATAGTAATTGGTACTCCGTGTCTTGGGATGATACTGTCAATTACCAAATCAGCTACTGTTTTACTTTGGACATTTGGCGTTGGAAAACACTCCGTCCAAGTGGAATATTCGTCTGTTACATGCACGATGTACTTGTTGCCTGATGTGAAGACTGGATAAGGTCCTGAACAGTCGATACTTAATTTCAGCATGCATGCCGGTGGGGTATCGAATATTTCTAGCATGCATGCCGGTGGGGTATTGGATATTTCTAGCGGATTTTTTAGAGGTAACAAGTTTTGCACGTTTGGTACTGCTCTATGTACTGGTTTACATCTTGTCTCGTGTTTTTCCAATAGTATCCTGTTTGGATGGCTTTCAACGTTTTTTTCCTGTCCCCATATGGCCGTTATTATCGTGTTATTGTGATAACACCTTTTGTTGCGAATGTTGGGGCATGGCGGTTCTCAACCTGTATTCGTCGTCGTCTTCTTCTACTTTATATAGGACGTAATCCGCTGTTCTGAACTTTTCACTGGTTTTCCTTGGTAATTGATTGTGCTTAATATCTGCTATGAGCTGTCTTATCTCTTCGTCCAGGTCTTGCTCATCTGCCATGGGAGGGGGGGGGGACTGGTAGGGCTTCAGATGCTGGTTGTGGTTGTGGGAAGAGATCCTACATGGGGAAATCAGTTGGCAGAAAGGATGAAGAGTTGATGGTGTTTATTTCAAGCATGTTATCCTGTTTGTTGGTAGTTTCTGCTGTCTGGTGGTTGTTGTCTTTGCATTGTTCTGTTCCTGGCCGAGAAAACTGGTCGGCGAGGTTCCGTGTTCCTGCGATATGAAATATGTCTGCAGTGTAGGCTTGGATGAAATGACTCCATCGTTGTATTTTGAAGTTCTTGTGCTTGGCGTTCATTAGCTTTTAAACTAAAACTATATTTCATGTGCGGATGCTTAACTGGCTGTGTAACACATATTTGTGGAGTTTCTGTAACGCGTACACTATGGCGTATGCCTCTTTCTCGTTGATCTGCCACTTACTTTGTGACTCACTTAGTCTGTGGGACAGGAAGTAGATGGGTTTTAGGTTTACCTCCCTTTGTTTTGTGCAGTCGTCTTGTAGTAACACAGCGCTTAATGTTGTTGCTGATGCGTCTGTGTAAAGTATCATCGGTTTATTTAAATCTGGAAATGCGAGCATGGTCTGTCGCATGAGGTCATTTTTTAGTGTGTCGAATGCCCTTTGACATTCTGCTGACCAGGAGAATCGGTTATATTTTCTTGTGAGCGCGTTAAGGGTTCTGCCTTGTGGGAAAAATTGTCTATAAACCGTCTGTAGTACGATATTGTTCCTATAAAACTTCGTATTTGTTTTATTGTCCTTGGTGTGGCTATCTCTGCCATTGCCTTTACTTTATCGTCATCTGGTGCGATGCCTTGGCTACTTATGGTGAAATCTAAATAGTTTATTTGGTTCTGTGCGAAGTCGCACTTGGACATTTTCAACTTGACGTCATGTTGTCCTACTCTGTCAAATACAGACTGTGTGTGCTTGACGTGGTCATGAATTGACGTCTTTGTGAAAATCAGGATGTCATCTATGTACGCTATGTCGTGGTCGTATAATCCGTGCAGTACTTCATCCATTAATGCCATGAATGCAGCTGCAGCATTGGCGACGCCGTACGGAGTTCTGGTAAACGTGAACTTTCCAAAACTGGACGTGAAACTGGTCTTCACTTTAGAGTCTTCTGTTAGGGGTATACTCCAGTATCCTGATTTAGCGTCCAGTGTGGTAAAGTATTTTGCACCGTTGAGGACTGACATGATTTCTTCTACGTTGGGCATCTGGTATGTGATGGGAGTCGCGATTTTGTTTAGTCCTCTAAAGTCGCAGCAAAAGCGATGTGTTCCGTCCTTTTTTCTTACTATAACTATCGGTGAGTTCCACTTGGACAGTAGTGCTCGTTCTATGATCTTTGCCTCTAGCATATCCTTGATTGCTTTCTCTATAATGCCTCTGTGTTTGAGTGGCGTAGGATATGGTTTTGTGTATGCTGGTGGGTTGGATCCAGTGTCTATGTGCAGCTGGGCGGTATTAGTTCTGCCCAATTCTAAGTCGTTATTTGCGAAAACGTCTTGATTCTTGTCTATTATCGTTTTGATAGCTGCTTCGTGTTTTGGATGTACCTGCATTTGTGTAAGCAGTTGTTGGATTCTATCAGTAGATCTGATGGTATTTGCATTGTTCTGTGTTTGTTCTTTAGTTATTATTATTTATATCGAGGCCGAACTCTGCTTTTGCTATGATTTGTCCTTTTTTAAATTCTAAAATGCCTGTTGGAGTTGTTCTCTATAGTCATTAGGCATTTTCCTTGTTTATCAGAGTTAACAATACTGTCTATAGTTTCAGCACAAGGTTCGTGAAATAATATACTGTTCTGGTGAATAGTGATTATTAACTCCGTGTCCTTGAATGCTGGTAAAAGTCTTTGCAATTTTGCTGGCATGATAGGGTTAGGGTATCGACTCCCTTTCTTTTTGGTTTTATTGTTAGTTTTTATTTGTACAAATACAATAATAATAACAAAGCAGAAAGTCGAATAAATAAGACTCCGACGTACAGGCTGTAGTCTCCTTGATCTAGTCATGCCCTATTTTCTTAAGTTTGGCGTCCTTGGCTGGAGGAGAATACTGTTGTTGATTTTAATTAAGACTGGCAGGTCCTGGGATACTTTCAGTTTCTATCGCTGATAACTCTCTTGACGTCTCCTACATTGCGTAGGCCGTTGTTTCCTGGTTTTGGAACTGTTTACACGAGAGCCGTTGTTTCCTGGTTTCGAAACTGTTTACGTGAGAGTTATGTTGTTGTTTTTTTTTTGCCTGGTACATTATCATGGTACACTTTGTTTCGATATTTAACTTTGTGTTCTGCTTTTGTCAACTTCTAGAGTGCATCATGTGTCAGCAACTAAGGTTGCAAGTAGACAACTGAAAAAAAAATTAATTTAAAAAAATGTATGTTTTGCATTTAGAAACTTTTATCATGTGCTACTGATCCTTTTACGACTGTTGTGTACTTTATAAATGATGTTTTGTGTTGCTGTTTGTTTTTCCTTATTCGAGCAAACATGGGGATCTTGGTAGCAATGTTCCCTCTAAGCTGCGCTAGCGTGCGTTGGAACACAAATTGTTAGCCATCAGCGTACAGATTTTTGGCTCAACGCACAAGCAAGCGATAATAATAAGGACGAAATTTGTTACTCATTCACGCACGGTTTTAATGCAAATAGTTCTTTTGGCTTGCGAAGCATTACTTTTGCTCACAGTGTGCCATACACAAAAGGGACACATTGCATAGAAATGGCTAATAGAAATACTTTTTTTTTTCTACATTTCCTAACTAGGTTTATGGGGCAGGTTTCTCAACATGCCCCACTACCTTGAAGAGCGCTTTCTTTTCAGCACCTTTTAGCTAACCTACAACTTTCTGGGACTTCCATTCAAAGGCAGAACTGAATCTTCACAAACGGTAGCTATATGAGGCTGTTAAGCTTTTCATCTCTGAAGCAAAGTCGTCTTGTCTCCCATTAGGTTCATTCAGTCATTTGCGTGTCCCTTGCAGAACTTTGCCTCCCTAACAGCACTCCTCTAGGGCTCTCGGTTGTGAGCAAGGTGGCCTGCTGCTGATGCATCCATTTGCAGATCGTCAACGATGTCTTGCAGCCATCTTCGCCTTGGTCTTCCTCTCTTTAGGTACCTTTAACAAATTAGGTTATTAGGTACCTTTTACAAATAGATATACTTTATCTAGAAATGAAGTCTTGATACATTTACAGCGAGCTTTGTCTTCTCATTAAAAAGATATATAAAGTATTCCTGGGGAGGGGGGGGGGGTTAGTTTTCATGTAAATGATGCAAAAGCTGAGGACTCAGTTCATAGCAATTCAGATGATAGTAAAGATGGTTATGCAAGAGTGCTAGTGCGCAAATCAGCCAATGACTAGAGTTGATCAAGACCCTGCCCTACTTCTTTTCGATGCTGCTATTAATAATTTAACGTGTTCCATCAGTCTGACTAAGGGGGTAGTGGAGCCTTCAGAGAAAATTTCTTCTTTTATTGTGCTTGTTTGGTCCACTCCCAGCTCTCAACCCGCCCTAGTCCACTCTCCATCGGATAGGACTGTCTATGTTCCCAGAAACAGCAGTTCGTGGGAGATGAGGCGAGGAAGGACACGCAGACGAACAGGGAATAGCGTTTTAGAATCGAGACCCTATACTTCACATGGATAAGAACGCGTACGTTGGTGCAGGTGGTAGGAGAGTTACTGTAACGAGGATTTTGTCTCTGAACCTTGCTTTGGAGAGAGAGAGAGAGAGAGAGAGAGAGAGAGAGAGAGAACGAGAGAGAGAGAGAGAGAGAGAGAGGATGAAACACAGCTAGGAAGTTCAGGAAATCAAGGACAGCATAAATTACTTCTCAGCGCGGGAAGACAGCGTCTACATCATAGTAATATCGCTGTTAACTCTCTTATTCCAGACTCTTTCTTGTTGTAAATCTATGTACATCCATAGACTTTTAACAAATTTTATGTAAATTTATTCAGTTTCTGCTGTCAGATGTAAATTTGTCTACGTTTTAATCTCGCTTTCGTTAGAAAGGTGCGACCAGGTCTTGAAGCCAAAGTTGACTTTTCGTCTACCTGATAATTAATTTACCTGTCGCGTCACGAAAGAATGAAAGTCCTAGGTTCTGTTTTGTCGAAAAGATACAATTTATTCTCGAAGTTTACACAAACAGTAAAGAGGGAATCCGAGTGATTTGATAGTTATAAAAACTATTATTTATTGCTGAAATCTTTTTGGAAGGAAGCCCAGGTCAAGAGATAAGAATGATTCGTTTCAATCCAAGTTAAGCCACTGCGGCATCCAGTTCTTCATTTTGTTGCCATCAATACAAGTTAAGCCACTGCGGCATCCAGTTCTTCATTTTGTTGCCATCAATACAAGTTAAGCCACTGCGGCATCCAGTTCTTCATTTTGTTGCCATCAATACAAGTTAAGCCACTGCGGCATCCAGTTCTTCATTTTGTTGCCATCAATACAAGTTAAGCCACTGCGGCATCCAGTTCTTCATTTTGTTGCCATCAATACAAGTTAAGCCACGGCGGCATTCAATTCTTCATTTTGTTGCCATCAATACAAGTTAAGACACTGCGGCATTCGATTCTTCATTTTGTTGCCATCAATACAAGTTAAGCCACTGCGGCATTCAATTCTTCATTTTGTTGCCATCAGTACAAGTTAAGCCACGGCGGTATCCAGTTCTTCATTTTGTTGCCGTCAATACAAGTTAAGCCACGGCGGCATCCAGTTCTTCATTTTGTTGCCATCAATACAAGTTAAGCCACGGCGGCATCCAGTTCTTCATTTTGTTGCCATCAATACAAGTTAAGCCACTGCGGCATCCAGTTCTTCATTTTGTTGCCATCAATACAAGTTAAGCCACGGCGGCATCCAGTTCTTCATTCTGTTGCCATCAATACAAGTTAAGCCACTCCGGCATCCAGTTCTCCATTTTGTTGCCATCGTATAGCGGTTCTGTCGACTCCGTTTCAAGAAGGATGCGGTTTCAAAATAAAATGGATTGATGATGATGATGATGATGATGAACTTGATTTTTCTATAAGGAGACCAGAATGTTTTGGAGGAAGCCTTAAAAACGCAAATAAAACTACAGCCCAAACATTTGCTCCGTCTTCAGAGTGTGGATGTAACGACTTCGTAGAACAGAACATGGAGTCTCTCGGTACCTTCAGTCTACACGCAGTCAATATCAAAGCATTCTTTTCACAAATTTCCTTTCCCTGTTGTTTCCATTCACCGTGTTTTTTATTCTCTCTTTCTGTTTAATAAAACAAATATTGTTGCTAGCCCTTTCGGGGTCTTTCCCTTCGTCTTTGTGCTGTGTTTTTGCAGCCTTTTCCAGAAAATCCTACCAGAAACCAATTAAAAGCAAGGGGAAAGAGGGGGAGGAGGAGGAGGTTGACAGTTATTTTACCCTCTTTTGGCTTCGTTCAAGGGAACTTTATGGGGTTTTACCCCCAGTCCATCTGGCTGTCAAATTTGTTCTGAAAATTTTTGGTTCTGGAAAATGCTAGGTTTTCTTGTTGTCCTTCATAAAACGTTCACATTTTATAGTCTTGGGACTGAGGCGAATACAATGACTTGGACACGCTTGGACGAGCTGCTTTATGAATTATAATTCAATTCAAGTGCCATGCCGCGTGGCGTAGGCGATCATTTCTCTCTACAATTCCCTGTCTTTAGACCTGTTTATGAGATCCGCCGGTGACTTTATTCGTAGCTACACTGACGCCCCATCCAGTGATTTCTCTCTCTTCCTCTGTCTCTTCTTCCTTCAATTTTTCCAGTTGCCACAGTGTGTTCCAATTTTCCTCTTCTCAGGAAATGTCCTATAAATCTCGCTTGTGTGCCTCTGATCTTTGCTATAATTTGCTTTTTAACTCTAACCTCTCTTAAGACTTCTTCATTGGTTTTCTTGGCTGTCCATGGTACCTTCAACATCCTTCTTGAAAAACCACATTCCCATGGCCTCAATTTCTCGCTGTACTCTCTTATTCATGGACCATGCTTCACATCCGTAAAACAAAACTGGCTCGATGTAACATTTAAGTACTCGGAATCTTGTTTCCATTGATATGGATCTGTTGCACAAGATGTTTCTCATTTTATGAAATGCTGACTTGGCCTGAGACGTCTGCTTTTTATTTCGTTGTGACATTTCCCATCAGTTGTTATAATCGTTCCTAAATATTTGAATCTATCAACTTGTTTCAGATTTGTGCCATTGATGGTAATGCTACATTTTGGTGGTATTCTTTTCTTTGAGATGACCATCACTTCAATCTTCTTTTTGTTCAGGCTGAAACCTTTATTTTTACTTTCACGAACCACGACGTCCTGTAGCTCCCCTTCACTTTTAGCAATCAGAACTGTGCCGTCTGCATATCTTAAGTTGTTAAGGTTGTACCCGGCAACTGATATTCCTGGCTTGTTCTCTATATTTCTCATTATGTTTTCGCTGTATAAGGAGAAGAGGTCAGGAGATAAAACACATCCTTGTCTCAGGTGATACCAGATAGAATTATAACCAATGGCCAAAATAAGGAGTAAATTCAAGAGGTGGTCAGGAAAAAATTAATTGATGATATTCTCTTCAATGTAGCAGTAAACGGCATGCCAGGAACTGTGGGGTACTAGGGCATGGTCTACAATTTGAATACAGGAGAAGAAAGCCATATGTAAATGAAAATAAGTAACAGCAAGTCAAGGGACATAACCGTCGGGTGAATATATAAAAAGAGCGAGTCAGAAAGTATTTCAATATTTTTTCCACTGGTTACATAACTTGATTTGCCGTTTCTTTTTTTAAAACTTTTCCAGTGTGTGTGCGTGCGTCCGTGTGTGTGTACGTATGTACACATACACAATGTATGCTAATGAAGATCGCTTCTAATGCTAATCATGTTTTACACAACGTATCCAAATATTTATAAAGTACAGGGAAAACACGTGCTCTACATTTATGGTCTGAGAATGTACTCATTATCACAAATGGGAGGAACAGCCTGCTAGTAAGTTTTTATAGCTGACATTCAAGCGTCGGGGTTAGCAAGACCCTGTCCCACATCTCCAGCTCGTACCTTCCCCCCCCCCCCCCAAGTAACAAGCCTAGCCTGGCTAATAGGGCAGGGATCGTTATATCCCTATGGTGGTGGAGCCTGCTAAAGAATCACGCTCATCCTCTACTGTTTTAAAACTCCTTTCAGAGACTGAAAAAAAAATCCGCCATAACATGCTCTCTAGCTGACACGATGCTGTCCTTTGAGATCTTAATTTGCATCGGTTGCACAGAACACCAGCTCGTAGTTCTGTGGGGATAGAAGACAAGAGCAGACAAAACCTAGGAAGTATAATTTGCCCTTCAACGTCTGCCTATTCCACTTGCGTTTCACTCTTATCAAACCTCAAAAGAATTTGCAACTCAGTGCACTACTAATCAGTCCCAGGCGAAGGTTTCTTGGGCGAAGGTTTCTTGCCCTATCTTCTGCAGTGAGGCTCTGTCAGGGTGGGTTTTCTGATTGTTGTGGCGTTATCCGCGCGGACGGAACGTATACTCACAAGGGCGGTGGCCATGAAGTTGTCTCGGCGCGTGCAGCTTCACCCTGCGTGAGCTCATAGGAGATAAAACATGCACGTCCTGCCACATCAAGCTGGACTTGCTCCCTTTACTGACTCTTTATTAAATGTCTTCATAGACAATAAAAGATAACAACATGAAGCGAACATCTTCACAGAAAAGCTAGACTGAGAGGAGACTGTGGATTGATTTTTCTTTTAAAAAAAAGGGGGCGGGGAGTGTTAACAAATTCATCATCATCATCATCATATGGCAATATACATGGATCAGAATTAGAACTGCAGTGGATTTTCTGTTCAGCTTGTTTCTTTTGTTCTTGTTTTTATTCTTCTTGTTATCTCAGATCTTTGTTGAAAAATTTTCTTCTGAAATCTTCGTTTAACAGTTTTCCTCTTAAATCTTTGTTGAAAATTTTTCTACTCAAATCTTCGCTGAACGGTCTTCTTCTCAAATCTTTGTGAGAAAATGTTCTTCTAAAATCTTGATTGAATAGTTTATTCTCCATTCTGCGTTGAATAATTTTCTTCTTACATCTTTGTGAGAAAGTTTTCTTCTCAAACCTTTGTTGAATAGTTTTCTTCGTACATCTTTGTGAGAATTTTTTCTCATCAAATTTTTATTGAATAGTTTCTTTTCCATTCTTCGTTGAAGAGTTTTCTCAAATCTTCTCTGAACAACCCCCCACCCCCACCCCCTGCCTTCCAAGCCATGTACCTGGCGCCCCCCCCCCCATATATATATATCTAAAACACCTGTGTTAGTTCTGCTGTCGCTTCATTTTCCCAAATCCTCCCTTCCCAACCATCCTTCCTCTTTTTTCGATCTTTCCATCGATCCAAGGGAAGCGGTGCTGCCGCTATAGGAATCACTGATCTAAATACGGAGCTTAATCCTCTGTTTATAAATGAAATATCTCAAATCCTTTACATTGATCTTAACTCCCTCCCCCCCCCCCCCCCAATCCCCTAATTATATGAACTGTAACTCAAATGCTCTACATAGAATTTACCCCACTGGTTATAGAAACAATAACTCAGACGCTCCATATTGGTCTTAATCCATGGTTTATGTGAACTATATCTCAGATGCTCTACATAGATCTTAGCCCACTAGTTACATGAACTATACGTCACATTCTCTACATAGATCTTAACCCACTAGTTATATGAACTATACGTCACATTCTCTACATAGATCTTAACCCACTGGTTATATGAACTATACGTCACATTCTCTGCATAGATCTTAACCCGCTGGTTATATGAACTATACGTCACATTCTCTACATAGATCTTAACCCACTGGTTATATGAACTATACGTCACATTCTCTACATAGGTCTTAACCCGCTGGTTATATGAACTATACGTCACATTCTCTACATAGATCTTAACCCGCTGGTTATATGAACTATACGTCACATTCTCTACATAGATCTTAACCCGCTGGTTATATGAACTATACGTCACATTCTCTACATAGATCTTAACCCGCTGGTTATATGAACTGTACGTCACATTCTCTACATAGATCTTAACCCGCTGGTTATATGAACTATACGTCACATTCTCTACATAGATCTTAACCCGCTGGTTATATGAACTATACGTCACATTCTCTACATAGATCTTAACCCACTGGTTATATGAACTGTGACTCAGATTCTCAACAGTGAGCTTATGTTTCTTAATTTGCGTTTTGTAATTACTACAGACTTCTTAATCTGGCTTTATTAGACTTTGTTCGTGTCGTTGTAAATTACTTTTTTTTAGAAAAACCAAGTTAAGTGCTTTTTGGGGGGGGGGTGGTGCTCTTTCAATTCAAACTAAATCCTGTAATATAAATCTGTGTAGTTTCTTAATTATTTTTTTAGTTTTTTTTTTTAATTTAAAACTCAAAGCCGAGTGTGAAACTAGATCAAGGGCGGAGCAGAGATGTAAATTAGAACTGTCTATATATAACATCAGTTGTTTGTTTGAGTGCGTTTTATATCGTGCATAGTTTTTAAACTGGGATTCATAAAGGAATAGAGAAATATCGCAAATTCAGTTCAGTTTTTTTTTCCGGAGTACATGGAGAAATATTTTCGTAGAATTAGAAACATCTCTTGTACCTTAGCTTCGCCTACTTTTACTGTTTCTAACTGGTTCTTATACGTCGAGTGTCCTCGTTTATTAGACATGTCGGGGCCGAACTCGCTGTCCGATTGGACAATCAGCGATCAATGGCTGATATGCTAGCGTCAGGGTTAGCGAACCATATCTGACCAAGACCCTGTCCCACCTCTCCGTTGGTACCCCTAGTAACAGCCTGGATAACGGGGCAGGGATCGCCATAGTCCCGATGGTGGTGGGGTCTGATAAAGAAGCACTGCACACCCCCCTGCTATTTTAGCTGCACTCCAAGACTGAAAAAGTAGCTGCCATAGCCCGCTCCCACGCCGATACGATGATGTGCCTCAACACCTCTACAGCATCGGCTGCAAAGAACACCAGCTCGTAGTTACAGGGAGTTAGTACAAGACAAGATATCGTCAAGACAAGACACGAAATTTCCCTTCAATAAGGTTTTTTGTTTGTTTGTTTGTCTGTTTATTTGTTTGTTATTCATTAAATATCGTTTGCCATCACGTCTTTTATTTTATTTCTTATCTGTGCTTTGCAGTGTTTTCAGTTTACAGTCTGCGGTCCTGACTGATTCTTGGAAAGTGTTCGCTGCCCGAGCGTGCCCATGTTCATTTGACATTTTGCAGACACGCGTTTTTTATTGGACGAATCTCCCAGGCGGTCTTTGATGGAAATTAGCTCAAACACGGCAGTCTTGGATTCACACCCCCCCTCTCCCCCTACCACCTGTGTCACTTCCGTTTTTCTTTTCCTAGCCAGTCATATGTTTCCTGACCAGGGCAGTGTAGAACATGTGGAGTTTCCATGAGCTGGGTCTGTCTGTGGGGGAGGCCATGATAAGGAAAAATGTTTCCATAGCGGTGCATGCGAACCTTAACGCTAAGCTACGCTGGTGGTTTGTTGATATACATAAATAAGGGGTTTTAATCTTCAGTCTCCCCACTGTGAACTTCTTCAGCGGACTCCACGATGATGTGGCAGTTTTCCTATCGAAAAGAAATCATAGAAAGAAAAAAAAAAGGATCTCGGCAGGCACTACCATAGAGATGGAACCAAACTCTACAGCGTAAGGCAGAGCATATTACTAGAAGAGCCACGAAGATGTGGATAAAGTCTTGGGAAGATCCGATTTTCCCGCCAACCCTGAAATGTAGATGTGCTAGTAATGAAAGAAATACTTTTAAAAAAATTGTTCCTTGCAGATTGAACGTCCCAGGTATTGTTAAGTTTAGTTTTCATAGTAGTCGCCCTTAAGATAGAAGTATGCCGCACGTTTCTTACAGGATCCTTGACTTTTGTGTGCATGATCTGAGCAAGATTTTCGGGCGTGTGAGTTAGTCCTGGCCTTGAAAGTTATGTAGAGAAGACGTGATTTTTTTTTTTTTTTCCACAGCTGTGATTTCTAGCTAGAATGCAGTTTTTGTGAGAGAATTTCAGTGCAAGTTCTCATGGCGGTGACTTGAGTTATCTCAGCTACCTGCCCAGAACTGTGCTAATTGTCGTGGGGCGTTTATTTTGATATGTTACAGTATATGTTTTCTTCATCAAATCATATCCATCCATCTTCCTTTATGGTGTGTTATTTAATGTCATTCTACAGTTGGATCGTTGACTGATGGCTCTGTGATGTGTAGCAGTAGACGTGAGAGTGGTGAATGGACCTGGTTGTTATTTTTCTTACGTGCAATAGTGTGAGTACACAGCACGAGTATCGTAGTATCTGTGGGAGCAGCCTAGGAAACATATCCAGTCTCTCGACAAGTAGAATTTCCATGTTAACCAGATATCAACACTTCAGAATGCGCCGTCCCTCCATTCTCCAGAGAGAAAAAGTTGCCAAAGTCCCCGGGGGCTGAGTATTCCTTTCATAAAATTGTTAACATTTCTTGTCTGACCGCGCAGCTGCCAGTTCGGTAGTTTTGCTTCATGTGAAAGCTGGGGTTGATATCACATATGATGTTTAAATAAACCTTCATCTCAGCATACCAGCTGCTCAAGGTAGTGTCACACCACACTACAGAGCGGATTCTTCTAAAGTTTAGGCCACACCAGATTTCAGAGATGACTTTTCTAAGAATTAAGCCACACCAGATTTCAGAGATGACTTTTCTAAGAATTAAGCCACACCAGATTTCAGAGATGACTTTTCTAAGAATTAAGCCACACCAGATTTCAGAGATGACTTTCCTAAGAATTAAGCCACACCAGATTTCAGAGATGACTTTTCTAAGAATTAAGCCACACCAGATTTCAGAGATGATTTTTCTAAGAATTAAGTCACACCAGATTTCAGAGATGACTTTTCTAAGAATTAAGCCACACCAGATTTCAGAGATGACTTTTCTAAGAATTAAGCCGCACCAGATTTCAGAGATGACTTTTCTAAGAATTATGCCACACTAGATTTCAGAGATGACTTTTCTAAGAATTATGCCACACCAGATTTCAGAGATGACTTTTCTAAGAATTAAGCCACACCCCATTTCAAAGCTGACCTACCTGGAGCTTAGAATATCTAAATACTTTATTTTCGTGTAAGCTTTGACGTTCCTTGACTTTTTCCAGTGACAACAGCATTGACCGATCCTTTGAATACGCCTGCACACAACTTGTGTGAAAACAACACTGCAAGAAAGTGTCGAAAGTATTTTTGGGAGACAAAAGTTCTAGACTCCTGTGCAAAAACTTCAGCTGAAAGTTACAGCCCGAAATGCTACCATGCAAGTCACAATTACTGTAAAACGCTAAAAATTGTAAAGTGCTTAAATATTGCAGGAAAAGGGGGGTGGGGTGGGAGGGGGGGGGGGAGATGCATCACATGTAATTTCTAGAAATGTTAGCAGAGTTATTAAAAAAAAAGACTATATTGCGTGCGGCTGGAATGGGTACACCATCCAGTTTTGTTTCACAGCCAACCATCTCCACAAAATACTCGTATTATATTCAGGTCACACAAGTGCTAGAACTTACATGCCGACATTTTCTTTTACCATCCAAGAACTTCAGCGGCCGGTTTTTTTTTTTTAAACAAAATAAATTTGCCAGATCTAGCGCCGTCATAATGTGTTCATTTCACAACTGATGATTATGTTTGCTTAACTGCCGCGCTGATGTGAATTTCATCAGATTTTGGGATATACACGCCCTCACAAGCGTCATCTGGTGATCTCGTTCTTTTTCTCAAACGAGGCCGATGTTCTTTTCCTTGACCCAGATTGCCAACCGTTTTTTTTTTCTTTCAGTTCAAAAGCACAGAAGAGGAAATTTTCGTGGCACATCAGTTATAAATGGTTTGGTCTGGTTCGATGCCGTGGGCGAGATCCTTGATGATCATGAGGCAGTGCTGCGGTTGATGTTGCCGAGACTTTTAAACTAGGGTAGAAACTAGAGGGGCCTTCGCCAACCCAGCTTTCCTACGGGTGCCGGGTTCTGAGCAAGCTTGTATAAACTAGGAAAAAAGTAGGAGCAGCTTTATTACTTAACGATTACAAAGTTGTGACGTTTCGGCGTGAGCCTTAATCATACAAAAACATACAGGGCGAAGAAATAGAGAGAGGAGATAAAGTATAGATTCACATGAATGCTGTATTAAAAAAAAAAAATTAATAATGAATAGAGCACTTAGTTGTAACTTGTATGAAGAAGTGGCTTGTTCGACGCTGTGTCAGAAATGGGCATGGTAGAGCCTAGAGACTGTTTAAATGGAGACCTGTGATGTGTGATCGGTGGGTCGTAACTGGGGGGTGGTGGGTGGAGAAACCGTGGAGAGGAGAGAGAGTGAGTAATACAGTGTAGACCTAGCCAGGAGAAGGTGAAATAGATTATTATAGTTAAGGTAGAGGGGTTGTAATGTGATGCTGTAAGGAGGTTCTGAACTATATGTAACAAGTGAGAAGGGAGTGGAGCTTAGTGGAGAGGGATTGTAATTGTTGAAGAGGAGAATGTTCAGACCAGTTCTATGTCTCTGAGCAAGCTTGACACCCAGCGGGGACTGTGCGTTAAGTGTAGATTTAGTCAGTCAGTCATTTGCATGTCCCATGCGGACCTTTGCCTCCCAAACAGCTCTCCTGTATGCCTCCCGGTTTTAAGTCAGATGCCCTGCTGCTGATGCGTCCATTCGCAGATCATCAACGATGTCTTGCAATCATCTTCGTCTTGGTCTTCCTCTCTTTCTTTTTCCCATTATTTACCCTTCCAAGACTGTCTTCTCTAAATTACCACGACGTTTAATATGTCCAAAATATTTAAGTTTTCTCTGTTTAATCTTCCTTACTAGCCAACCTTCTTCAATATTAAGTTTTTGTAGTTTGGATATACTTGTTTTTTATTGTGTCCACGATATTTGGAGAACTCTTCTATAGCATTTACATTCAAAGGCATTTTTGTGTTTCTCAGCTGTTTTGTTAAGTGTCCAAGGTCTCACAGGCATATGTTGCGATGGGAAAGATGCATGCCCTTAAAAATCTTATTTTGCAGTTCTGTCTTTTCCTCTCCACAGATTCTTTGGTTGTTTTATTTTCCTAAGAGCGATAGATGTCCTCCTTTTAATATCCCTCATTGTACAATATCTCCATTATTAGTAATGATCCAAGATATTCAAAACTCTCCACCTCTCAGTGTAGATTTAAGCGGGGAAAATATCTTCTTTTCGATCTTCCCCGAACATTTCATGGCGCGTCAGTGTAATCATTGCTCCACCTGATTTTGGACATTTCTTGTTACTGGTGACAGCTTTCTTATGTATTAAAGTAAATGTATAATCCTCTCTTTCTGTTCATAGTCATCATCATCATCATCATCATTTCTGGCGACTTGAGACAAAAATTCTCCATACGGCCAAGTCTTGGGCTTCTCAGTTTCCTGCACTTTAAAGTAGTGCTACATTTATTCAAAATTAGTCTCTTTTTTAAAAAAATCTGTTTACTTCAATGATTCAAAAAGGCACTCCGACCATTGCTTCATATGAAAGATGGGAATAAGATCAAATTGTGATATTGTATCCACATATAAAAGGGACTTGGTGCTTTTCAAAAACATATGGAATCTGTGTTATCAAAAATATAATAGGTCTTGGTCTTCAACAGAGTCAACACATATTAGTACACGACGTATCCCTTTCTACTCTCTTCCATTCTTGCCTTGCCCAGTAAACCACACTACTCTACACCGATACTTTATATCAACTTACAGCTGTGGGACTGAAGTCTAATGCGCCTTCTTCATAACACATCCGTGACCTAGAAATCAGTGCAGGACGTCAAGGTTTGCTTAACCAGCCTGGACCAGTTTACCATCTGGGATTAATGGATTATTCAACGTTCGGCCACGAGGGATTACACGGCCCGCGGAGAAGAGAAGGGTACTTACAGTATCGTACAACTGCTCAAGATATTCCTGTTACAATAAGATATATATATATATAATATATATATATATATATATATATATATATATATATATAATACGTGTGCTGACAGATTTCTACAAGTATGTCCTGTATTTATGTGTTGAATTACAAACTTTCGCGAAAAAATTAAGCCGATATCAACCCAGAAAGGCGTGGTATATACAGACATAAAATAATCTTTTATATCGCCTCATCCGCCTGATACGCTATTAAGTTAACCATTTTAGAACAGGATCTGGAGAGGACTGCGGGCTTTGCCATCTCGACAGGGATCAGGATCTGATGTGAACAACATCCTCGAACGCAGAAGAAAAAGAAGAAATGGAAAGCAAAGAGGGAGAGAGACTGGTATCAAAATAGCCAGAGAACAGGGCAGAGACAGCTGGTATGTATTTTACTGTGATATTAACTTTTTCTGTTAAAACAAAAATGTGTAGATTTAGCACTTGCATTGCAGGAGCGTGGATTATTTCTGAGGCAACAAATAGAATCTTTCACGTTCTGGCGATAGGAAAGTGTGCTAGATGCATAAGTGTTGGTCCTATTATGTGTAAGACATACAGTGGCTCTTTTGAAATGAAGGTTTGGATATGGAATTATTTGTTTCAAAATGAATTAAAAACTCATATGTCGATTTTTGTGTGTGTATGTAAGGGCAAGCGAAATAGAAAGCTTTCAGTGTGATTACCGAACTAATTTTCCTCATTGTATAAACTGTGAGATGTAAAGTAGTTCCATATTACATAGCAGTTGTGTAAAGGTGAAGATTCTATGCATTTAGAGCTCATAAACCTTCATCGTGTGTTACTTTTTGTTGTCTTTTCCCTACTGGTGGTAAGAATCTCCTTTGCTCTTTTTTTTTCTGCTTTGCGTTTCATGTGGTCACCATTTAGACAAAGATTTGTCATCTTCGTGAATCATGCCAGCGTTTCACATGGTCACTGTCTAGACAAAGATTTGTCATCTTCATTAATCCTGCCAGCGTTTCACATGGTCACTGTCTAGACAACGATTTGTCAACTTCATAAATCATGCCAGCGTTTCACATGGTCACTGTCTAGACAAAAATTTGTCATCTTCATTAATCCTGCCAGCGTTTCACGTGGTCACTGTCTAGATAAAGATTTGTCATCTTCGTGAATCATGCCAGCGTTTCAAATGGTCACTGTCTAGACAAAGATTTGTCATCTTCATTAATCATGCCAGCGTTTCATATGGTCATTCTCTAGACAAAGATTTGTCATCTTCATTAATCATGCCAGCGTTTCACATGGTCACTGTCTAGACAAAAATGTGTCATCTTCATGAATCATGCCAGCGTTTCATATGGTCATTGTCTAGACAAAGATTTGTCATCTTCATGAATCATGCCAGCGTTTCATATGGTCACTTTCTAGATAAATATTTGTCATCTTCATGAATCATGCCAGCGTTTCATATGGTCATTTTCTAGATAAACATTTGTCATCTTCATGAATCATGCCAGCGTTTCATATGGTCACTGTCTAGACAAAAATTTGTCATCTTCACTAATCATGCCAGCGTTACATATGGTCACTGTTTAGACAAACATTTGTCATCTTCATTAATCCTGCCAGCGTTTCACGTGGTCACTGTCTAGACAAAGATTTGTCATTTTCATGAATCCTGCCAGCGTTTCGTATGGTCACTGTCTAGATAAAGATTTGTCATCTTCATTAATCCTGCCAGCGTTTCACGTGGTCACTGTCTAGACAAAGATTTGTCATTTTCATGAATCCTGCCAGCGTTTCGTATGGTCACTGTCTAGACAAACATTTGTCATCTTCATTAATCCTGCCAGCGTTTCACATGGTCACTGTCTAGACAAAGATTTGTCATCTTCATGAATCCTGCTAGGGGCAGTTTCTTACTATGAATCTCATGTTTTTCTGTTTATGCCTTTAGGCCTCTGTAGACGGGGTCTGCATATAAGTGTAGCTTGTGTGCAGGAAAATTTCTCTCTCTCTCTCTGTCTGTCTCTCTCTCTCTCTGTCTCTCTCACATATGTCTTCCAAAACCTAGACTTGATCTTTACAAGAAAAGCTTTAGCTGTTCTGTTGCTCATCTTTGGAATACCCCCCCCCCCATCCTATATAAAAAATATAAATTATACTCCTTCCTACAACTACAAGCTTTCCCAATATCTATTTGATGTCGACTACATGCCTCCATGAATTATAAAACTTAAAAGTTATCTTAAACTGCTCTTACAGACACCGAATACAATTAATTGTTTTCTGAATAGTCCCGAAAATTTTATTTAATAGATAGTCATTTATAATGTATGTAGTTACTTCTGTACTGAGTGAATGTTTAAGAGCGAAACGTAAATGTTATATTGTATTTTATGTCTCTCAGCCTCAATGTTAGTTACGTTTGTTACATGAACAGCATATTAGTAGAATGTCTGGAATAGAGTGAAAGATGTATGATTAAGGGCAGAATGTCAGACGGGCCTGCGTCCCCAGTTCTTAACCCTTTTGAAATAAAGATCAATCAATCAATCAATCAATCTCTGTCTGTCTCTCAAGGTCCACGCCGACAGGCGTAGTATATCATATCCTTCCATAACCTTCAATTCATCTCATCTGAACAGGCTTGGCACTGAGCATTTCCCGAGCCAGGATGCCAAACTATCAAACATCTTTTCTCTCTGTCCACCTCTGTCTCTTCTGCCTTCGATCTTTCATGTTGCCATTAGGTGCTCTAGCCCGCCTCTCCTCCAAATATGCCCCACAAGTCTGGATTTTCGCTTTCTGATCTTCGTTACAATTTCTCTTATTTCTTGTACCTCTTTCAGAATTTCCTCGTTCGATTTTCTCGCTGCCCATGGTACTTTGCATTCTTCTTAAGACGCATATTTCAGCTGATTCCTTACATATTGAATATCCAAACAACACCACTGACAAGATTTCCATACCCACTGGAAAATACTGCAACAACTATGATGCAGAAATTAGGGCAATTATTGCTGCAGTTGAAAAACTATTCGAGTCCAGAATTGATACGTGCCCCATAGTAATTCTCACAGATGCAAGATCAGTACTGGAAGCTCTTCAGTGCAACAAATTACCAGACCTTAAAGATGCCTTGTCAAAAATTGGCTTACAACACGGAGTCACCTTGCAGTGGATTCTCCCCCCCCCCCCCCCCCACTGTGGGATACCATGCAATGAGAAAGCTGACCATCTGGCCAAAGAGGGCACTGAAATGGAAAAACCAGACATACCAGTCACCTATAATCAGAAGAAAAGCATGATTAAAAACCTACAGGAAGCCACAAACACCACCACATGATGACTATCACATGCTAAACAGAAAGGAACAAGTCACCATTTTCCGTCTCCGAACAGGACACAGTCGACTCCGAAGTCACATGTATACAAAGTTTAAGGTTGGTACTACTGATCTATGTACATGTGCCCAGGTGCCCCAAACTGTGGAACATATCCTCCAAAACTGCACCAACTATGAGACACTGAGAAATAATTACTGGCCCAATGAAACCACTAAAGAAGATAAGCTCTATGGTTCCATACATGAATTACAAAAAACAGTGAAATTTGTCCAAGAGACAGGACTGCAGATATAGACAGACAATGCGAACGAAGAAGATGCTGATTCCAGACTTCTTTGAAAGACATGAAAATAGGCTGGAGATAAATAATACGAAGACACAAGTCAAGGCAATTAGCAGAGTGGAAGGTGAACCATTTTGTAAACATAAATATAAGTGGGGAAACTAGAACGATCGACACATTTTTTTTTCCTAGAATCCATCTTAACGAATGAAAAGGTGAAATGGAAATGAGCAACAGAAGAATACAATAGGATTGACACTTTAACACAATAAACAAAAAGGTTCTCGCTTTAAAACAAATAGCACAACAACTGGCACTGAGATGAATTAAATGCTACGTATATACTCCACGCCCTTCTTTCACGTAGAAGCATTGTCATTAATAAGAATATGGAAAAGAAACTGAATCTCTGGTAGCCTAGATTCACAGCAGAATGAAGTGGTTTTTTTTTTTAAGGAAAAAAATGCAGATAAGCACTAAATCAATTAAATTAAAAAGAGAGATAATTTAAAATTATTAGAATAAGTTAACATATTTCGGCCATATAAAAAAGTATCTTATCTTATATCTTATATCCTTCCCGTGCCGTTAGACGTCACATAGGGCTCGCAAAGTAGTTCGCCAATTTTTCCTGTCTTCGGCGAGTCTTTCAACCTCATCAAAGGATTTTATGCCTGTTAACTTGGCCTCTCTTAATAATGTTCTCTTCAGAGTTTCACGCGGTCTGCCCCTTTTTCTTCGGCCAGTTGTGTTCCACTTGATAGCTTGTATACAATAATGAAAATCATACTTGACGGAAAAGGTGAAGAAAGAGCGAAGAACGATATAGATAAGATGTACAACATCAGGATAATGACGGGACTTAGCTTGGCAGAGTGCACTGCGGATACAAGGAACAAACGCAAGATGGAGATCCACTGCAGTCAACTTTCCCTGCGGGGAAACTATACTTGATGATGAAAGCAATCAACTTGTTAATTGAATGTTCGCCACAGGTTGCTACTGAAGCGAAAGTCAGTTTTTTCTCACACGGCCAACGCCTTGTTTCTCATCTCAGGCACCGTAACTCTAAATAATGACAGCTTTATCTAGTTTTGCTCAGTGTTTTGTTTTATCTCCAACATGTTGCTCAAGCAACAAAGCTCATTCATTCACATCAAATTTAGCCTTTCACCGACTCTCTGAGGTTGCTATAAGCTTTCCACGTAACTTCTGGAGACAGGCCTTCTATATATATTTTTAGATCCTCTGATTGTAAGATATCACATGACCCTGCGTTTCGCTACTCCAAATGGCGCTGTATTTGCCAAATTTGTAACTTAAGTTTACTTGAGCTTATTTTAGTAACAGGAATATTACATACATCCATAGAGTATTTCAGAGTGTTTCATTTCTTGTTTCGGTTTTTATTTTTAGTCTGCATGTGTGAACTTCGGTAAAATGCTGTGTTCTTTGTCAGCGGATTGGTTATAAGTTTGTGAATGAGGTTTTTATTTCTTTTAAATTGTTTAAACTATATTCTTGTTCTCGAACTGGGAACCAGATGTAACTTAGGTTTTGTGAACCTGTGCCGTTTTCAGTCAAGCTTTTGATGAAACCCATAACCAGAGCATAACATTTTTAAAGCTAATTACGAGTTTTACGGGAAATCTTTAGTTTTCTCCATCATGGTGGTACATGGAGTAATTACTTTTCCTTTTCATAGATTTTGTAAGAAATCTCTACTCTTTCGCTGTTTTTACAGGAAATGTTTCTTTTTTTCCATGTGAAAGATTTTTACAGTAAATATTTTTTTTTCTGAAAACTTCGAACTATTCGATGGACCGACGAGCTTAGGGATGTTAAGCAATGACATCCATAGGGAACTGGTGACAAGCTGCGAGATTTAAGCTCGATCCAGTTTTTTTCAGTGTATGAAAACAAAAACAAAAAACTCAAAACAGGCTGTTTTTTTAAAAGGTGTCTGTGCAAAGTTTCTATGTGTTTAAAATTGCTCGTTAAAGTACATAAACTGTCATTACAACTTTCAAGTATTCTCGGTAAGTAATTAGTTATATTCATCTCAGAGGCAGATACGGGGGTTGAAAAGTAACAGGAATATATATTAAGAATTATTACATTCTAATACAAAAGAATACAAATGAAGATCACACAAGCGTAAAGTGAATTCTGCGTCCCTCACGGCTTCTGCGATTATTTCTTGTAGCAAGTTCTCTTGAGACACTTGTTAGTGTGGTTTTCTGCTGCAGCTAAAGTGTCTTCTGCGTCCCTCAAAGCTTCTGTGATTATTTCTTGTAGTAAGTTTTCTTGAGACACTTGTTAGTGTGGTTTTCTGCTGCAGCTAAAGTGTCTTCTGCGTCCCTCACGGCTTCTGTGATTATTTCTTGTAGCAAGTTCTCTTGAGACACTTGTTAGTGTGGTTTTCTGCTGCAGCTAAAGTGACTTCTGCGTCCCTCAAAGCTTCTGCGATTATTTCTTGTAGTAAGTTTTCTTGAGACACTTGTTAGTGTGGTTTTCTGCTGCAGCTAAAGTGACTTCTGCGTCCCTCAAAGCTTCTGCGATTATTTCTTGTAGTAAGTTTTCTTGAGACACTTGTTAGTGTGGTTTTCTGCTGCAGCTAAAGTGACTTCTGCGTCCCTCACGGCTTCTGCGATTATTTCTTGTAGCAAGTTCTTGAGACACTTGTTAGTGTGGTTTTCTGCTGCAGCTAAAGTGACTTCTGCGTCCCTCACGGCTTCTGCGATTATTTCTTGTAGCAAGTTCTCTTGAGACACTTGTTAGTGTGGTTTTCTGCTGCAGCTAAAGTGACTTCTGCGTCCCTCACGGCTTCTGCGATTATTTCTTGTAGCAAGTTTTCTTGAGACACTTGTTAGTGTGGTTTTCTGCTGCAGCTAAAGTGACTTCTGCGTCCCTCACGGCTTCTGCGATTATTTCTTGTAGCAAGTTCTCTTGAGACACTTGTTAGTGTGGTTTTCTGCTGCAGCTAAAGTGACTTCTGCGTCCCTCACGGCTTCTGCGATTATTTCTTGTAGCAAGTTCTCTTGAGACACTTGTTAGTGTGGTTTTCTGCTGCAGCTAAAGTGACTTCTGCGTCCCTCACGGCTTCTGCGATTATTTCTTGTAGCAAGTTCTCTTGAGACACTTGTTAGTGTGGTTTTCTGCTGCAGCTAAAGTGACTTCTGCGTCCCTCAAAGCTTCTGCGATTATTTCTTGTAGTAAGTTTTCTTGAGACACTTGTTAGTGTGGTTTTCTGCTGCAGCTAAAGTGACTTCTGCGTCCCTCACGGCTTCTGCGATTATTTCTTGTAGCAAGTTCTCTTGAGACACTTGTTAGTGTGGTTTTCTGCTGCAGCTAAAGTGACTTCTGCGTCCCTCACGGCTTCTGCGATTATTTCTTGTAGCAAGTTCTCTTGAGACACTTGTTAGTGTGGTTTTCTGCTGCAGCTAAAGTGACTTCTGCGTCCCTCAAAGCTTCTGCGATTATTTCTTGTAGTAAGTTTTCTTGAGACACTTGTTAGTGTGGTTTTCTGCTGCAGCTAAAGTGACTTCTGCGTCCCTCACGGCTTCTGCGATTATTTCTTGTCGTAAGTTCTCTTGAGACACTTGTTAGTGTGGTTTTCTGCTGCAGCTAAAGTGTCCGTGTTTCACTCTAGAAGCATCAACAGAAAATGGGCCAGTGTTTTCACGTATACCAGTTTATTTTCTTGAAGGAGAAAGCTACAAACAGTACTAGAGCCAGACATTTTGGTTTTAGCTTCGCAGGGGAGCTAATTAATCAAAATAACACTCTCTCCCCTAAAGGTCAGTGCTCTGACACTCCGGGGTCTACGTTTCTGAAGGCTGCCGTGTGTTGGCCGAATGTAGAACCGGCCCCAATTAGAGGCCCAACTTTGATCCATTCTTCTCATTCCTCATTATGGATCAGCGCTTTTTTTTCGTTTTCCAGTTTTCCTTTTATTATGATCTCCGTTCTTTGTGTGACCCGTCACTACCTTTGTTCGTTCTCCTGGAGGAGGGCATGAAGAAGAAGAAGAAGATTTTTGTGAGAGAGGAGAAAAAGAGGGGGGAGGTGGATGTGAGACCAGGTCATTTGTGACACAATTACTCCCGCAGATGATAGAAACAGCAAGTACAGTTTGTCTGAGGCCCTTTTCTATGTATTGTGTTCGTTACTACAGAATGACTAACGCGGATAGGATCATGAATGTCCATAGTCTCTATCAGACTGTGCCTTCTCTTATCTTCTTCCTCGGTTACCTTCTAGGTAGAAGAGACAAAAAGACTTCTTAAGCATTTCAAATCTCTTGATTCGGCAGTTCGACTTCATACAAGGAGATATCTAATGTTTCTGCTTTTTCCATCCGTCAATCTCTTGCCTGGCCGGCAGTGCCCTCTATTTCCACCATGATTGAGTTGGACTGCTTTCTGTGGTATACTGCATTGTGTTAGTTTCATAAAAAAAAAAAAAAATTTGGTGACTTAACGAATTTCAAAGATTTTCTTTTTACTCACATCAGCAGATAGATGTGAGCTTCCGTTTGGCAAGTATATGGAAATTCTTCAAAAGATACAACACAAAGAAGTTTACTGCTGTATATTTTATGATCTGCTGCTGTATATCTTATAGCTGACTGCTGTATATCTGTTGTTTAATCTTATAGTTGGCTGCTGTATATCTTGTGGTTGACTGCTGTATATCTTGTAGTTTACTGCTGTATATCGTATAGTTTGTTGCTGTATATCTTCTAATTTACCGCAATATATCTGATAGTTTCCTGGAATGTATCTTATAGTTTACTGTAGTTTATCTGATAGTTTACTGAGGTATGTTTGATAGTTTACTGCTGAATATCTAATCTGTTGTTTTCTCACTATAAGTTGTCCATTTTGTGATCTTCTTAAGGATACGTGTTTGGAAAAATATGTTCTAAAAATGCATACTTAAGTAAAAATGGCTGTAAACTTGCCTCATATCTCAGATGTGTATGTGTCCAGAGTGATCTTTACTGTTTACTTTTGTAACATTAAGTTAAAGAAGCTACAGTAATGTTTAATATTGTAACATTAAATGATAGAAGCTACAGTAAATGTATAATTTATATTAACGGCCACCACTAATTACGCTAAAAGAAATTTGCGTTCTCGAAACAAGTTTTTTTTTGTTTTGTTCGTAAAACTGGGTTGCAGAAATTGTTTTCGAAATTTCTCTCTTTGTCTGTCTGTCTGTCTGTCTGTCTGCCTCCCTGCATGCTTGTCTGTCTGCCTGCCTGCCTGCCTGCATGTCTGTCTGTCTGTCTGTCCCACATCCTCTAACATCGTTCTAGCATTTATTAGAGTGTTAATGATTTAAAGGGCAGAACTGAAGAGAAAAAGATAAGCCCACCAGTGCTTCCAAAACTATTGTGGTTTGCCGTTCCTTTGCCTCCCAAGCCACATTCCTAGCGCGCTATGAACTTCCTTTTTTTTTCTCCAAGTTGGTTCTGATGTCCCCCTCCGCTCCCTGTTCTACCATGTAGAGACTCCACCACCTCTAGGACTATGGCGATCCCTGCCCCGTTAGCCATGCTAGGCCTGTTACTGGGGGATACCAACGGGGAGGTGAGACAGGGTCTCGGTCAGCCATGATTCGCCAGCCCTGACGTTAGTTTGTCACATGTGAATCGCCGACTGCCAAAACGAGTTTTTGGCCTCAAGAGTCATGAGTAAGAGAAGATGCTTGTGATGGGATTCCGTAAGAGTTAGGAATAGGAGAAGACGTCCGTTGCGAGTCTGTAAGAGTCAAGAAGGAGCTTGTGGTGAGAGTCTGTAAGAGTCAAGAGTTAGATAAGAAGCGTGTGGTGAGAGTCTGTAAGAGTCAAGAGTTAGATAAGAAGCTTGTGGTGAGAGTCTGTAAGAGTCAAGAGTTAGATAAGAAGCTTGTGGTGAGAGCCTGTAAGAATCAAGAGTTAGATAAGAAGCTTGTGGTGAGAGTCTGTAAGAGTCAAGAGTTAGATAAGAAGCTTGTGGTGAGAGTCTGTAAGAGTCAAGAGTTAGATAAGAAGCTTGTGGTGAGAGTCTGTAAGAGTCAAGAGTTAGATAAGAAGCCGTGTGGTGAGAGTCTGTAAGAGTCAAGAGTTAGATAAGAAGCTTGTGGTGAGAGTCTGTAAGAGTCAAGAGTAGAAATTGTTTATGGTGGGGGTCTGTAAGAGCCAGAAGTAGGATAAGACGTCTGTAGTAAGGGTGAAATGTCGAGAGTACCGGAATACGCCAAAACTGTAAGAGTCAGGAGTAAGAGAAAACGTTTGTGACTCTGAACACAAATGGAACTTACTCATACAAGGTCCGACAATTAAGTAATGAGACTGATTTTATTATGGCCAAAACACAAATGCCATCTATGAAGTAAAGCATATAATCCAAAGAGGCAACCTTCATCTATGATCTGGCAACTTTTCATCGCCGCCCGATAAAGCAGACGACAAACAAGCCACCATTTTGTTGACCTAGTCAGAGGTGCATTATTACGTAATCAGCATAGAGCAAAAAGCTACCATTAAATTATATTTAAAACTCGGAAAAAGTGCCATTGAGACATTTGAATTGATGCGACAAGTTTATGGGGACAATTGTTTATCTCGTGCGCAGATATTCAGGTGGTATTCACGATTCAACAGTGGTGTGGAAACGATTGCAAATCCAACTAGACGTGGACGCCCAATTTCTGTTCGTAATGTGGAATTCATTGCAAAAGTCAGAGCACGAATACAAGAAGATGGTTGTTTGACAGTGACATGATGGCAGATGAATTTGGTGTTAAATGAGAAATAATTTTAGTGGAAGATTTGGGCAAGAAAAAAGTTGCTTGCCGGTTTCTACCACATTCGTTGTCTGACGACCAAAACATCAGCGTGTTGAGTACGCAAAAGACATCAACAAAACCTGTCGCAGAAATAAACATTTCTTAAATTTGATTACTGCAGAGGATGAAACATGGATTTTCTGCTATGATCTCACAACTAAACGCCAAAATGCTCAATGGAAAACATTATCATCACCGAAAGGGAAAAAAAAATTCGTCTTCAAAAGTTGAAGGCGAAGACAATGTTGGTGTGCTTCTACGACAGCAAAGGAGTTATTCACAAAGAATTTATTCCAGAGGAACAGACTGTCACTGCCAAAGTTTATTTAAGTATTTTGAAGCGCCTATTGAAAACGATTCTCCGAGTCCGACCCGAGTATTCAGCACCTGGGAGTTTTTTTTTCGTTCTTCGTGATAATGCCCCGGCTCACCGGGCAGTAGTTCTGCAGGAATTTTTGGCCCACAAACAAGTGTGTTTTCCCAGTCATCCACCCTCTTCCCTAGATTTGTCTCCCTGAGATTATTTTCTATTCCCAAAATTAAAGTTACCGTTGAAAGGACGCTTCTTTGACGATACCGATGACATCCAAAGGGCCGTAACATCGAATTTAAGGGTCGTACCAACAGAAGAACTGCAGAAGTCGTTCTAGTATTTGTTAGATCGTGTCACTCGCTGTATCAATGCACAAGGGGCTTACTTTGAATAAAATACAGGTTATATCTTCAACTGTTGTTTATTTTACTTTTATGTAATTAGTCTCATTACTTAATTGTCGGACATTGTAGAAGGATTGGTGGCAGTGGCGAGACTGATTTGAGAAGTTAGGGCTTTTTTCTTGGCAAAAACTGAACTTCATAACTCGACAAAGACTCTGAGGAAAGCTGTTGAATTTTTCTAACAATCGCTAGAATTAACCAGAGTTTTATTAAGCTAAATAAAAATACGAAACTTTAACCTACGAGATTCTGATTAACCTGAAAAAAGTAAACTTTAATCTGATTTAAACCGAATAAAAGCACATAAACTTTAACCCATGTCTGGTTAAGCCGAGGGAAAAAAAAGTAAACCTTAACCCAAATTTGATTCAGCTCAATAAAATTTAACTTTGACCTATATTTCATTAGGCTGAACGAGAGAGCATGCCATAACAAAAACTGACTCTCGCAGGATTCAGCTTACGCCAGGAAATCTACCAAAGTCCATATCTCGTAAAATGCTCTTATCGGAGGAAATTTACTGCACTGTCTGATATATACAGGAAGGTCTGGTTATCTAATTTACTACAGTCTGGTATGGAGAAGATTAGGCTGCCTCAGAGAAGGTGAATAAGGCTCGACAGTGTCAGTTTATTTTTAGCAGTTGGAACATATCGTTAAGTTCTAGGACCTCCTCAAGACGAGGACATCGCTTGGATTTCGTCTACGGGGAGCCCGTGAGCCCACATGGCAAGTTTCTGGAAAGACTGTATGTATGTGGTAAATACCGTGCTAGTTGCGCTAGTGAGTGATATAACGTATAGCAGTGGTTCTCAAAATTTTTTTTCTCCTATCTCTTGTACTGAGTCTTCGCAGCAGACAAACTTACGAGTTGGCAACACTGCGGGGAGACTCGGTTTGAGAGCGCGGTTTGTCAGTCACTTGTTTGTTGGCTTGTAATCGTGTAAGGCCATTTTGTTCGTAGTCTGGCATGTTTTGAGACTGATAGTTTGACTGATGCGTCTTATAAGTATTGTCTTAAGCTTGCGTTTTAAGTAATTTAAGTTCGTTGTGGATATGTTTATGATTAAAAAGAGAAAAGGCTTTTCGGGACTAACGAGCATAAAAAAACCCAAGAAACTCGAGAGACTTCTCTCAATAGAACAGGAAATACGTGCCTGTTTGTCTGCAGCTCCACCACGAACTGAACTTTTGTGTAAGATTTGACAAGTTCACCTTTCTCACTGATAACTCAAATCTTTTGTTATAAACCTGTGGGAAATAAATATGGTTCAGGTATTGACAATGCTGGCCTTCTTCCTTTTTTCAGTACAAATCTGAATAAAATTATTTTAATTATGTTTACAAGCAATATCTGAACTTCTCCAAAGTTTCGCGGCACACTTAGAGAATCTCGTGGCACACATAGATAATCCCGCGACACACTTAGAGAATCTCGTGTCACACCTAGAGAATCTCGCGGGACACTCTTTGAGAACCTCTGGCGTAGACAGTAATGATGGAATATTTCCTTTGCGATTTTAGCGGTAAAATACACATCTTTCGTCTGTACTGCTACCATTCTCGCTAACTTTCATAGGAAAACCAGTTTCTTTCTTATCATGCATACTCTTTCTAGGTTCATTCTCTTGGTTCATTCTTTCTTTCCCGGTTCTTTAAGTTTTTAATCTGTACTTTATACTTCCTTGACTACCTTAATTCCCATACCTCCTCCGTCCTATGTCTTTAATCCCTGGACATAAAATTCTGAAAACGATAAATTGTTTTTTCTGTGATTCTGGGCCCCTTCCCATTTCGGGCCCCTAGGTTTAAACCTACTCAGGCTAATAGGTAATCCGCCATTTATTCTCTTAGTATTTTCCTTCCTCTCACATCTAAAGTGCTTTGTACGCAGATGTTTGTGGTGAGTTTTACTCCTCGTACTTCGCTGTTTACAAAACTTCTTTGTTCTTTCCGCTGAACTGAAAAAAAAAACACGTCCACATAATCCCAGTTGTTAAATGAATTTATTGAGAATGAACATCTGTACTCCACGTGTACGCCTCAACAGTTTTATCATCATCTTTCAGCTTCAGTATCGTTATTGTCATCATCATATTATTTCAGCAGCAGTATCGTTACTATCATCATTTCAACAGCATTATCGCCATCATCATTACATTCCAGCAGGCATATCATCATCATCATCATCATCACCTTTCAGCAGCAGTGTCATCATCATCATCATCATCATCACCTTTCAGCAGTAGTATCATCATCATAATTTTGCAGAAATATAAAGGGGCCCGTCTCATATCAACGGATCAAGGTCCAGAACAAAGGGATCAAATGAAAACCAAACCAGGAAACACTAACTATGGCTGTAACTAAGCCCATCCTGGAGACAGATTACAGGAGGGTCCCTGGGCTGTTATCAAACAACAGCGCCGACAGTGGAGTTGATATCACGTCTCAGAAGAGGCCAAGGTCAAATATGACTCACATAAGCCTTGAGGCAGGTACTGGGGAATAAAAATACCACCTAGGGGAAGAACGCACACAACGGAGGGCGGGAAAATAAGACGTACAAAATGGGGGGGGGGGAAATTGAGACCTGCGTTCAGACGTACCTCGACTGCCTCGTACGGTGGGTCTGTTCCCGAGGATTTATTGTACAGACCAGCTTGTTGTGTTCAAAATTTTGTGTCAACGGTTTTTTTTAAGATAAGCAACTTATAACAAAAACAAATTTTATCGTATATTTTATTCTGTAACATAATTTCTTAAAATTTAACCCCCCAAAAATTAACTATCAGATAAAGTTAACATATATTTTGTAGGGGAAAATTGAAAATTTGATATATCAATTTCCTCTTAGATCTAACTGACTGATATATTAATTTGACGGAAATATTAAAAGAAAAACAATTGGAAGAAATATTCATTTAAGTGTTTGAAATTATTACTATTCTAAATAGATTCCTGTTCGAAATTGTGTTTCTAATAGGGGTAAACTTCGAATTTCATATTTATTCGGCCGATTACAAATTTGAATCGAATATTAGGTACACCACTTGTAAAATCTTTCTCTTTTTTCCCCGTTGTTTTAAGGGAAAAGTCTTAACTGATTGGAGTAACATTTATTTGTCTTAACTTTTTTGCAGATTACATCCAGTGGTTTTTTTTAATGAAAGATTATGATTATGCCCATGTTTAGTGTAAGAACCACGTGACTCTCTATATGGCCTTTTTATGGAGCCGAGAATCTTGATGTGAATATATAAAATCACCGATGATTCAAAGTCTTGCTACTACTGTTGGATCCTTCGGTAATGAAAATATGTGGTTGTATGGTTCAGCTTTACAGAAAGATAAAAACTGTGCGGAAAGTGGGCAGAAACAAGAATGCTAGAAAGCAAGATGATTACATATAAGTGAAGGACATACAACAATCCAATATTTCGGCAAAAGCCTTTTTCAAGCATCACATACAAAAAGGATGAGTGGTTAGGCGCTCGGTTTCTGGTGGTACTGAGTTCAGTCCCACCAGTGGGATTTATGTTTTTCTGGTACACACCGAAAAGGCCCCCGGGGTAGACCCAGCCTCTAAAAATGGGTACCAGAGAAACCTGGGAAGATAAATGCCGCCAAGCGTGATACTGACCACATCGCACTTTCATGTACCGAAGGTCGTGGAAATGCGGGCCTAACACCGTATCACCAGTATGCCTTAATGGCATGGAAACGAGAACTCTACCTTTACCTTTTACATACAAAACTCCGACACTAATCAGGATCTTTCTGTAACCTTGGATTCGTAGCGGTAACGCGGTAATGAAAACATCACATCCAAGCATCTAGAGCACGTTACGGTGACTTTCATTTACTTTCAGGGCCGAGACCAAGTTTGCTGATTGCTTCATAAGATCCCCAATCTCCTTAGCCAGACAACGCCGCAACTTGTTTAGGTAAGACAAGGTTTTGATAAGTGCTGGTAATCAAATGGTGCCGAATCTTGTCACAGTGACCTTGACCTCTTGTTTTACTACCTGCGTACCATATCAGTCGGTGTGAGGTGCCGTTAGTTACAGCTGGTGAAGTCTTGTCTGCGATGTCACGTGTAATGTGATTCAGATATGGAAGCACTCTTTTCTACTACTACTACTACTACTACTACTACTACTACTACTACTACTACTACTACTACTACGTGTACTTTGCTCTGACTGCCATGAACTTGTATGAATGACTGAAGACGTCTGCGGTACTAGTTGACATCGTTACACCGCAGTTCGTCCCTGGTAATACAGTGTATACAAGGTGGTGGTTGTGGTGGTGGTGGTGATAGTACCACCATATTGTTCTGTGAACATGTGAATCTTGAAGACTGAACCCAACTTTCCTTGACGGGTTGCAGAGAACACATGTTGTGTTTGAGATCTATTTCATGGTTGGTAAAGATAGTTTCAGCAGACATTTATGTTATTTTGGCCGTTCAGGAGAGACAAAGTGATTTCCTGACAAGTTCGCTTCAGGGACAATTTGAAGGACGTCTTGTTCTTTTGTTGGAGAGTTTAACATTAAAAAAAAAGAACGAGAGAGCAAAGTGGTAATGAGAGAAAAACAGGATAGATGGTTGATAATGTGTACCAATAACTAAAGGTAAAGGTAGCCCTGCTATGCGTTATAGGCACATAAGGGATATGGTGTTAGTGCCCATATTTTCCTTGACCTGTCAGCACACTAGAGGTTATGTCATCAGCATCATGCCTGGCCGCCTTCCTTCTCAGCTCCAGAAGAAGTCGGGTACCCATATCTACAGCTGGGTGACTGGGGCGCCTCAAGTTGGACTCGAACCCCCCGACCTTCGCATAAAGAGCAATGAAAGTATCTTCGATGAAGTGAATGTAAGTGAATGTTAGCGTCTGATCCCAACCAAGAAGGTAAAATTATCCTTATTTCTTATCGCTGAAAAAGCACAAAGAGAACCACGACAAAGGGGAATGAGATAGTGGGCCTCCGAGCAGGCGAAGGGCCCAAGATATCACCAGCGTCATAAACACCATAGTCACTGAAGCAGACATCCTGGCTAACCAACAAGGTGTTTTTTTCTGTTGGCTACATAGAGAGTAATGTTCTGCGAAGGACATGCCACAAAGAAAAGGTGCATAATGAAAGCAATAAACTAAGGAAACCAGAGATTCATTGTCTTGCCTTTGGGGAGAGCAAATGATAATGGTGAGCTTTTTTGGTACTATGTAATGCAAATGCATTTGGGAAAGCAGTTAGCTTAAAACATTAACAACAGCACTTTTCTAACTTAATTCTTCCGCAACCTGACACGCACGCGTCACGCTTTTAATTGAAGCACTGCTTTACACTTGTCAGGAGAACAGTTCACATACCAGCCTGGTTTCATTTTCGAGGGCATTGTACCATTAAGACGACCTTGAGACAGGTGAAAGTTGCCGAATGATGTGGCTACAGCTATAATTGGCGCCCGAAACCTGGGGATAGGCCGAAATGAACCATGAGAATCAAGGTGGTTGGACGCTGTTCAGAAACATGTGAAGCGGAAAGTAAACAGCTACTCGTTTGATAAGTACAAGAAATGTAGACATCGTTAAAGAAAGAGCGCGAAAGTAAAGATGATGGAAGGATACGGGAATCTTCTTCTTCTTCTTTCTCGAACGTGGTATCTCACCACGATCGCCTCGCTGTGGTGCCCAGTTTACTTCTTTAACCCTAGAGAAAAGTTTGCTGTGGGATGGAGGATTATACTCATTGGCTTCAATTCTATATAAAATTCTATCATATGGTCAGCATATATATATATATATAAAGCGAGTTTTTAGTGAGTTTTAAAGACGCGCTTATATTTTCATACGGTTAACGTAACTGAGAGGTAATTAACGTTTTCTCTTTTTTTTGTATTTTCGTTTTTTTACGTTTTTGTTGTTGTTTTGTTTTGTTTTTCTGCTGAAGTTCTCGAAGAAAGTTTTTCGCTGAAATATTGTTTACTTAAGCCACCTTTAGAAGTTCGTTCCCATCTATTTTTTTCCTCAGTATTATTAGATATTTATACATTTTTTACGGGATGCCTGAGTGACGTAGTGGTTAGTGCACTATGCTAGTCTCCCGTAGAGAAGGCAGGCGGTTCGATTTCGACCGGAGGGCTCCACCCACCCAGGTATAGAAATGGGTGCCTGGCTTCTTCTGGAGTGGGAAAGGAAAGGCGACCTAATGTGACGCTGACCATATCAGTGGTGGGAAAGGAAAGGTGGCCTGATGTGATGCTGACCACATCACTGGTGGGAAAGGAAAGGTGGCCTGATGTGATGCTGACCACATCACTGGTGGGAAAAGAAAGGTGGCCTGATGTGATGCTGACCATATCACTGGTGGGAAAAGAAAGGTGGCCTGATGTGACGCTGACCATATCACTGGTGGGAAAAGAAAGGTGGCCTGATGTGACGCTGACCACATCACTGGTGGGAAAGGAAAGGTGGCCTGATGTGATGCTGACCATATCACTGGTGGGAAAGGAAAGGTGGCCTGATGTGATGCTGACCATATCACTGGTGGGAAAAGAAAGGTGGCCTGGCGTGATGATGACCACATCACTGACTGGTCAGCTGAAAATGTAGGCACCAACGTCGTATGCCTCCATAGCATAACCAGGCTACCTTTACTTTCACCTTACATTTTGTACAACTGCAGTCGCGCGTACACCATCACCAAATCTTTGTCACTGATTGTGATAATTTCACCCGAGAAACTCATTTTACCACGCTGAAAGTTGTGATAGAGGAGCCTCGAAACTGGACAGATAAAAATGGATTGCGATCTTGGAGGTACGTCTGTACAAGAGATGAATGAAACAAGACTACGGGGTAGACCAAGACAGAGATGGAAAGACAACATAGAAGGGAATGTAAAAGAAATTGGTGTCACTAACTGGAGAGAAAAGATTAAGAATAGAGATGAATGGAGGCTAACTTTATCTCCAACAAAGAGCCTTAATGGTTCGAAAGCTGAAGAAGAAGAAGAAGAAAAGAAAGAAATAAGAAGAAGAAAAAATAAAGAAAGAAAGAAGAAGAAGATAGAAAGAAGAAGAAGCGTTGTGAATATATGCACGATGGAACAAATTTTGACTTATGTTCTGCAAAGTACTCAATTTGTTATTGAGAATATCTGCTACCAACATGAGAGATCGTGTATTCTGGAGAAGCATAGTAGTCAACGCCAGTCTGCACTGCACATGATGATGATGATTATGATGATGATGATAAACAAAAGAGGTTTCATGTGCACTTTGCTCTTGTTTATGCAAGGTCAAGGTTTCGTTTTCGGTAATTCCCGGAATGTATTTTTATTCTTTTATATCCGTTATATTAGTTTTGCTTTTCTTAAAAAAAAAATCATTTCTTATTCTCGGTTTTCCCGTTGTCAGATGAATCAAGTGGCTCTTTTGAGTTTTGAGTTAGTTCTGATGTTTCTGTTTCTGTTCTTTCACGTACGCGAGGTCTTTCTGGCCGGTATAAATACACGTTCTCTATGTTTCGGTCTTTTATTTGTACTAGTCAGATAGAGCCCAAGAAAAATTGGTACAAATATGAACTGAAACCGTAGAGCACTACTACTACTACTACTACTACTACTACTACTACTACTACTACTACTGTCTAGTGTTGTTGTTTGGGCACTTTTTAATTGTAGGCAAGGTTCTTGTTGTTCGATTTTGGGCCACAGTGATAGAGCATGCTATATAGAACTTTCTTTCTTTCTTTCTTTCTTTTTTTCTTTCTGCGATCTCCCTGTAACCGTGAACTGGTGTTCTTTTGCAGCCGATGCTGTGAAGATGTTGAGGACACAGCGTCCTATCACCCTGGGTGTGGGGTATACCAGCTATTTTTTCAGTCCCGGGGTGCAGCTAAAAAAAAAGCAAAAGTTGGGGGGGGGGCTGGGTATGTGCAATGCTTCTTTAGCAGACTCCACCACCATAGAGACTACGGCAATCCCTGCCCTGTTAGCCAGGTTAGGCCTGTTACTGGGGCCGGGGGGAGGGGGGTACCAACTGAGAAGTGGGACAGGGTCTTGGTCATTACTGGTTAGCTGGCCCTGGCACTAGCATGTCAGCTTGATTGCCTAATGGGACAGCGTCGTCGCACACATAAAAGCAGCATATATACCGTACATTTTCAAATAAAAGCACTGATAATACCAAGTCCAGGAGCCGAAGAATACAATCTCTCAGATTTGTTCCAAAGCCTTCTACAAGATTTTTGCATCATGTCTTAGTTTTGCTACAAACCTATTGCCTTTCTCCACCCCCCCCCCCCCCCCCCCGTCCAAATGTCTCCTTTGAAAGAAAGAAGGGGAGGGAGAGGGTGAAACAAGCTATCTAGTTTTTGTTTTGCTTCCTGAAATCACAGCGAAAGTTATTGTTTGCTCATGACATCTCACTTTCCAGGGAAGTTATAGGAAATAATTACTCGCTGATGTAGCCAACGATTACTCACCGAGGCCGGGGCTACAGTACAATAGGAGATTTGTTCCGGATTTTTTTCTGCTCCAAGATTTCACATCCTGTTTTTTTTTTTTTTTGCCCTCAGAAAGCTCATGTTTAATACAGCGAGAGCGCGTTTGTAAGTGACAGCTTTCATACTTTCTCCGCTGTACAGCTTTTGCTGCAAGATTACTCTTCGTGTTTATGATCAGAGACACTGAGTTTGGAGAAGATCTGAAGTTCAGTCCCGGAAAGAATATATACTGGGGTTTAGAAATCTTGCAGAATTTCCAACACTTATCAGTTTTGTTCCTGCCTGTGGTAAGTTGTTGTTAATGGGAGAAAACTCTTGTCTCTCACACAAACGTTGGTTAAAAGAATGGCAAGCGCCACTTGAAATTATCACGTGACAATAACGTGATATTTCAGCCTTCGCAATCGTCAAAGATAAGGACCACAATCTATGAGTAAAGACAGAAAAATGTAAAGCTGATATTACAGTGACTTCTTCTTCTTTATTTCTTCTTCGTCTGATAAAACAAATACTGATAAAACAAAATCATTGCTCATAACAACAAGACAGATACTACAAAACGCGACAAAAACAACACTTTGGCTCTGTACTGAAACATCACAGATAGAAAACGTTAGCGAGCACAAAACACTAGGTCTTATTACTGACCAATATCTGATCTGGAACTCTCATGTGTAAGGTCTAACAAAACTCATCGGGCAAAAAGTATACAAGCTAGCCAAAATTAAGCACTTCATCGATCAAGACACAGGGAAGATATACTACATATCACATATACAAACACATTTAGACTATTGCTGAACAATCTGGGATGGTTGCTCAGTGTCAAATACAAAGAGGCTATACTCACTTAAAAAGCGAGCAGTAAAGCTTATTAGTGACAAAGATCAAGCACAAACAACTAATCAGCACGACGTATCAAAATGCTGCCTCTTAAGAACAGGTTCCTCTTCAACAAAGCCAAGTTAGTACATCAATTCTTTCACGGCATGTTTCGCCTATCTATGGAACCTGTTTAAATTTAGCTCAAAGTGCAGCCAACGCTTGAACAACATAAGTCTTCTAAAACCTAGACTTGACCTTTACAAGAAAAGCTTTACTTATTCTGCTGCTCATCGGTGTTCAGCTGGAGTTGATGTCAGTCAGTCATTTGCATGTCCCTTGCGGAACTTTGCCTCCCTAACAGCTCTCCTGTATGCCTCTCGGTTGTAAGCAAGATGCTGTGCTGCTGATGCATCCATTTCCAGATCATCAACGATTTATCTTGCAGCCATCTTCGCCTTGGTCTTCCTCTCTTTCTTTTTCCCATCATGTACTCTCCCGAGACGGTCTTCTCTAAATTGTCATGACGTTTAATGTGTCTAAAATATTCCAGCTTTCTCTGTTTAATCCTCTTTTTTAAATCCTCTTTACCTGTATATGTTCATAAAGCTTCTCTTGAAATGATGTAGGAGGTGGCCAGATGTTTTCTCTACATCCCGCCTTTTTTTTTTTCCCCTAAATTCTCAAATAGAAACCCAGAGCAGAAGCACACAGACAAGCCCAGCCTAACTAACTGTGGTTTTCAGCGCTTCCTTATTTCTATCTTCGTGTGACGTGTCTTTTCCAGAACGTTGTCCCTATCACAGCCTTACTGAATGCAATAGGTCCCGCGTAAGTTGACCAGCGTCTCTCAATGAATATTCTGACTTTCCGTGATGTCATGAGTCCACCTGCGGTCAGTTTTCTGCGATTCACAATCCTGTCAATATCTCTTTATTTGATTTTCTTCCCATCCATGATATTCTAAATGCCCTTCTATAACATTTCATTTCAAATGATGTTATTCTTTTTTTTTTTTCCTAGTGATTTGTTAAGTGTCCATATTTCGCATCCTTACGTTACCACTGAGAACATATACGCTCTTAGTAAACCTAGCTTTATTGGTATGTTGGTACCTAGCGACATACTAGTTTCTGTGATACAACTGTTAGTCTCTTTTTTTTGTTTCTACTGTGCAGTCGCCATTGATGGTGATAATTAAACCTAGATATTCAAATTCATTTACGTTTTCCACCTCCTCTTGATCCAATGCAATTTTGGATTTACTTCTTATTTTGTCAGTTATCATTACATTAGTTTTTGTTTGTGTTAAAAAAGAGGCTCTGAGCTTCGCTGTGTCTTTTGGTGGAGAGAGTGGACTGCCGGAGTCCTTCTGTTCTGTTTGGTAGCATCTAAATGAGAAAGTGGTAATTTACCTTCTTTTCATAATGTCGTTTTTGCTGAGTACCCCCCCCCCCCCCCCGGTTTCAGCTTGATCTCAGGTGTTACTCATCTTTTATTTGGTATCTATGAATATGAGTTCTTTGTAGCCGTCCCTGTGGTTACAGTTTTGAAGTACAGGCAACCAACTGGATGGGGATTGGGCCATGTTACAATTTTTCCTAATTTACAAAGTGGACAGTATATTTACATGGGGATTCCTCCATCGCGAGTCATGTTGATCCCTAGCCCAATATTATTATTTGTTTTCAAATAATAGCGGGGTCGGGTAGGGTCTTTGTCAGCTCTGATTGGCTGATTCTCATAACTGTACCCTACATCACTCCTTCCCACCTTCCCTCCCTCTGCCATGGTCATTTTAGCTCTTGATTTGCTCAGTTAAACTTTATCTCATCCACAAGCTCGTCTCTCTAATGTACTCATTCTCTGACAACTCCAAAGTTTCTGTGTTTTGTTTTGGTTTTTTTCCCCTCCCTGGAAAATTCAAGCCTAATCTCTTCAAATTCTGAAAAAGGCGGAAGGATATTTGTGTTCGTTTATGATCTCTTAGTTTTTCACGGATATTTAGTGTTTGGTGCTTGCTGTTGATATTATCATCTAGCGCCCATATTTGAGATTACCTGTAGCTTCATGTTAGTGTTCAACAATTTCGTGCTTGTAAAGACAACATTAAAAAGAAAAGAGGCCATAATGAACTATCATTTTGTGTTAAATATGCGTCCAATGTGTGAAAAAAAAAACCGAGAGATTAATTTATTAATATCATTTCTTTCAAAGTGTGAGCGAGTTCAGCACGTGGATTTGTTTCTGTTTCACTGACTTCTAGTCACGTCACGTCACTTCACCTCAATGAAACAGAAACATATCCACGTCACTTTTTTTTTCCTAGTTTATACATATCCGCGTCAGAACTTTATACGTCATAAAAAACACAGTAGTTTAAGAGTTAAACATCTGTGAACTTGCATAACTGCTTATTTTGAACTGGTTTATAATGAATTGATTTATATGAAGAAAAAAAAATATAGATACCAGTTTCTTTCGTTGTTACTTTGCTTGGAACAGTAGTGAAAGAAATTACTTTTGCAACTCGTAGAAGGTTTGGTTAACTTTTGGCTAACTGACTTGAACGCGGGATCTAAATGTTCAGCTGTTGCAATCAGCGAAGTTGTGTACCGAAAATCAAAGCTTTAATGTGAAATACTCGTTGGTATAAAGGAGAATTCTTCATCTTACGGAGATAGTAACGTCCCCCCGCACCCACAGTTTTCTAATTTCGGTTGTGCGGTGGAACCGTGACCTTTGAACTTTGAACTCTCGTGTTTATGAAGTGAGAAGAAAGAAAGATAGAAATGGTTGTAAATCCGGCGCGGAAGCACAGTGTGCCTTGTGTTTTCTGTCGCGTTTAAGATGCAGCTTTCGTTACACAGCTTATGTTCGTAAAAACAACAAGGATAGCAACGATTGTTCTCACTTTCTTATCAAGCATGGATAGCCGCAGAGGTCAGTCGTTGGCGCCATCCAGTTTCTCTACTTCATCTTTCACCAAGGAGATTACAGCGCTGAGTTTGGAAGTCACTCCGTGATTAAGCTCTACCCTCGTTAATCGCCAGCTCTTGCTGAACGTGGATATCATGGATAAAGTATCCAGAAACTCATTGAACTGGGAGGATTTCTTCGGTAAGGGTTAGTTTTATTTGTTGATATTCATTACTGTGTCCCTGATGTACAGGACACACAGATAAGTGAATTTACTGGGAGGTTGTGTCTCGTAGATGTTTATACTGTGATTACTTGCATTACTGTTTCCTCGTGTTTTAAATAGCCACATGTCTATAAAATCTCTCTGTCTCTCTCTCTGTCTCTCTCTGTCTCTCTCTCTGTCTCTCTCTGTCTGTCTCTCTGTCTGTCTGTCTCTGTCTCTCTCTCTCTCTCTGTCTCTTTCTCTCTCTCTCTGGTCCATGCCATTGAGGCGTTGATCGCCACTGATTTCCACAACCGTGTATCCTTTGCTCTTTCTATAAAATGTGTGTTGGACCGAGCTCCGTGCCACTCTTTTAATCTGTCAGGTATCTTGTTTCTTTGTCTTCCACTGTCCCTTTCCTCCTTCTAGTTTCCTTGTTGTCACTAGGTCTTCCATTACTGTGTTTTAAATTAAACCAATTGTGTTTTAAATAGCTACGCGTGTATAGCTATTTAAATTAATCTAATGATTAAAGTCAATACAGTTTGCCTCTTCTTGAAACGTCCTACAAATCTGGACTGTCGTGTTCTGAATTTTGTCGTAATTTCTCTTGTCTTTCTCAGCCTCACTTAGAACCTCTTTATCTGTTTTCTGCGCTGTTCATGGTATTCTCGTCATTCTTCATGAGAACCTTATCTCCCCTGCTTCCGGTAGATTCTGAGTGCTCTTGGTTCATGCCTCGTATCAATATAATAATATGGTTTCGATGTAACACTGAAGAACTCTCTTTCTGGCAGTCATTGACAGATCTGTATCATGTTTTTTCATCAGTTTCATAAATGCTGACTTGACCTGGGCTTGCTTGTACTTGTACAAACTCCCTGTAACTGCGAACCGTTGTTCTTTGCAGCTGATGCTATAAAGATGTTGAGGCACAGCATCGTATCGGCGTGGGAGCGGGTTATGGCCGCTACTTTTTCAGTCCCGGAGTACAGCTAAAAAGCAGGGGGTGCGCATTGCTTCTTTACCAGACTCCACCACCACGGGGACTATGGCGATCCTAGCCAGGCTATGCCTGTTACTGGGGGTACCACGGAGAGATGGGACAGGGTCTTGGTCAGCTATGGGTCGCTAACCCTGACGCTGGCATATCAGCTATGGGTCGCTGATTACCTTATCGGGCGTCTTGACCTGGGCTATTATACTGTTTAGGAATTAGGTTTCCTGCATATCTTAGACAAATCTGTGAATGAATGATAGTTCTGTCCGCTTGTTTCTAAATAACTACAGAGCAGGGATATATGAATGGAGAAAAAATATCCTGAAATTGATAGAAAAGAGAAATAAAAGAAACGTAATCAGTGTAGGAAAGTATTAACAGACGTAACAAAGCGGTGCATGGAAGATGGCTGTTAGAAACATGAATTGAGGTTAAAAGTAACTTCACAAGGCCAATAACTTTCGTCAAAAGATAAAAGACTACTCGAGTCCTTCATGTTTGTTCCATCTTACTGGAACTGCGAAAAGGATGTGTCCTTGCAGTCAGTATGGTGACTTGTTGAAGCTCGGGTAGCCTATTTCCAGAAGCATCAGCGGGTAGGTAGGATAGGATATTGACCAGCCGTTTGGTCGCTGCATCTTGACAAATCTATAGTAAATCTTTAGTAGTCATTTTCGATCCTAAAAAAACTCGTAAGAAAGGAATGATCAAATCAATAGATCGCTTGAAAAGAAAACAGGAAAGAAAAGAAAGGTGATAAATTTATGACTGGAAAAAAACTGGAAACAATGTAAATCTCATTGGAGAACATAACTTTCCGAGAAGACAAATGACCACTTCTGTATCAACATTCATAGCCTAGCACAACTAATAATATAAACTGAAATCAGAAACTCTCTCAAATAGATCATCCCAGTGACAGCTCCCAGGTCTAGACTGCATGGCAGAGGAGACAATCATGACTTAAATTTTCATAACATTGAAAAAAAAAAGTCACCTAAATGCAATATATGACTGGGAATATATATATATATATATATATATATATATATATATATATATATATATATATATATATCTGAACCTTCAGTGCCAAGGGCACATGGGGCTTCCGCAAGGGTTTTCCACAAATGCCTGACCTTTGCCTTTTTTTCTGCTATTGCCCAGGTGAGCCCTCTATTGCTCAACATCCTCTCTGTTGTTCTTCTCCATGTCTCTTTTGGTCTACCCTTACTTCTGTTCCCCTGTGGTGTCCATCTTAATGCTGTTTTTGGTAGTGAGTTATCAGTCATTCGGAGCACATGTCCCAGCCATCGCCTTTCCTCAATAACTGCTGTCAGTGGCTTCATTTGCATCACTGGGAATATATACCGTCAAATATATATCCAGATCGGTTTTCATCGTATTGCCAAAAGTAGAAGACGCCACAGAATGTAATCAACGTCAAACAAGTCATTTAACGATACACATCATTGAAAAAGAGTTTAAGGATCATTACCCGAAGAATATCAAACGACAAAAAGACGGAAATTACAGAAAAACGTGGAAACATCTGAAGGAAAAGTCAATACAAAAAAATATCTCAGAAAGTAAATAAGGACATAAAAGTGTTTCATCGAATGCACTAACTGCCATCACCGAAGACACATGAAAACACACAAAAGCTTGAAACGATATCTACAGATGAGAAAGGTATGAGAATTATTAAGAACATGGGACCAGAGAAGAAGAAACACTGGAGGATATCAAGAGAGAAAACAAGAGATAGACAAAGATGTGTTGTCATGTGATCTCTTCTCACTGGTCATTGATCACGAGAGGCACTAGAGCTTTCAGAAGAGTGAGAATGGTGTGCTAACAGAAGAAAGTGGAAGTAGTTTTCAGAAATTGGTGAGCATAGTTACGAGGGGTGATTGATAAGTTCTCGGCATAAGGTACAACGGATTATTTGTGGGCAACCTTTTTGGGTTATTTCTCAACATAGTCCCCTTGCAAGTTTATGCATTTAGTCCGGAGATCCTGGAGCATACGGATCCCTTCTTTGTAATAGTCAGCATCTTGTGCCAGTAGAAAGTGGTCTACAGCATGAATTACGTCAGCATCTGAAGCAAATTTGTGACCACTCAGGTCTTTGTTTAGTTTGGTAAACAAGTAATAGTCCGGAGGGGCCAAATCTAGGGAATAAGGAGGATGTTCAAGAAGCTGGAAGCCGCAGTCGTGAATGGCAGCCATTGCCACCGCCGACTTGTGAACTGGAGCATTGTCTTGCTGAAAGATGACTCCTCTCGTCAGTTTCCCTCCACGCTTTTCCTTCAATTTGACCCGCAATTGCTTCACAAGATTAGCATAATAGGACCCGGTGACCGTTCTACCATTCTGAAGATATTCTACCAACAACACACCTTCTGAATCCCAAAAGATGGAAGCCATCACTTTACCTGCCGACAGAACCACCCTTGTTTTCTTTAGATGTGGGGATCCATGATGTTTCCAGTGCTTTGACTGTTCTTTGGTTTCTTGTTGAAAATGATGAACCCAAGTCTCATCCATAGTCACAAATTGCTGAAGAAACTTTTCAGGATCTGCAGAAAAATGGCCAGGATTGTCTCTTGACATGTTGAGAAACTGTCGTTTATGATCAGCTCCAAGAAGTTTCGGGACTCATCGAGCAGAGACCTTTGTCATTTGAAGATCATTGTGAATAATGGCATGAACACATTCCTGGAAGATGCCCAACTCAGTAGCAATGTACTGCTCAGTTAGTCGTCGATCATCCATTATGAGGTAATGGATTCTGCCGGTGGTTTCATCGGTGGTTACCGTTCTTGGTCTTCCTGGATGGGGATCATCTTCCAGACTCTCCCTTCCATGTTTGAACTGAGCTGCCCATTTCTTCACTGTGCTGTAAGAAGGGGTATTTCCCCTAGAGTCTCTACCATATCCTATTGAATCTCCTTTGATGATAAGCCCTTGATACAGAGGTAGCGAATGACTACTCGATGAGAAATGTTATCCATTTTCTCAATTTCTGCCACCCCTTACCACTTCAGTAGCCTGTTTAAAAAAAAAAACAACAACATTGGTTGCAGTTATTTTCTTGAAACTTGGTGTTTAATCTTACATTAACCTGAGCTACGAATGCACCTATTATCAGCTATGTGTTTCAAGTATTTGTACCTTATGCCGAGAACTTATCAATCACCCCTCGTATAAAAGTGATAATGTGTTTAAAAAATCAGATTTAAAACACACACACACACGAGACAGAAACAAATAAGAAAGGGGGTGTGAAGAGAGAGAGAGACAGACAGACAGACAGAGACAGAGAGGGAAAGAGAGAGAGAGAGAGAAGATGTCGTTAATGGTCAGGCATAGCTCCACGGTGTTGTTTCATTGTTGTAAGACTTCGACATTAAACAGAAATTGTAAGCAACTTAGATATGATTATAGAGAAAAGTCTAGAACAGCGTTATCTATTTAAAAAAAAAAATAAACAAATGAAAGACAGACTACCACACGAAGAGGTTCTCAGAGCGGTTGGAGAATATTGAAACTAATTATAACTGTATTGAAAAGACAATCGTTTGAACATTTCAAGATAAGACAGAAATACCTGATAGCTGTGGGAGAACTCTAAGGAGGGGGGGGGGGGAAAGGATGCTAGTGAGCGAGAAAAATGCTGAATGGCCTGCCTAAGTGGCATAGACAACCAAGGTCAGTTTGTCTGATTCGCAGCACCAAGTGATGGCACAAAACGGAGAAGCGAGATCGTATTATCAGCTAATGGATTATATCCCCTGACAAGTACATCTACATTCTGAAGGGTGTTCCAAAAAACCTCAATACACAGCTAAAAGATCGGCGCGTTCGAAATGCAGTTAACATGCATCACAACAAACTTTGTTAACAAGGGTGGAGCCTGGGTAGGAGAGACGCTTCTGTATGTGTTTACAAAGAAATGGCTGTAATGTAAAGAATGTTTCATAATTAAAGATACAATTTTCTTGAAAATGTTAACATTTTCCCTATGTATGGCGCTGGGAAGCCTGTAGGATATCTGTAGGAATGTAAACCACGCAGCAGGAACAGCGGTGTAAAATAAAGGTGGGAGTGGAGCTGAATCATAACATTAGTGGCTGTCCCAGCCGTTCCCGGTACTTTCTCTCCACCTCAAAAATGTAAGGTTACTTTCCTCACTAAATAGGCCACCTCCGTTGTCCAAAATACGAAAATACGGCTTACATTCAGAGCTTATTTTCACGATTGGCTTGGGTTTATTGCACTCTCTCCCTTCTCTCCACTCTCCCTTTCCTCCCCCTTCTCTCTCTCTCTCATTCTCTCTCTCTCTCATTCTCTCTCTCTCTCTCTCTCTCGGAACCTGTGCCCATGGCACATGGGGCTTCCGCAAGCGTTTTCCACAAGCCTCTGTCCTTTGGCTTTTTTCCGCTCTTGCCCAGGTGAGTCCTCTATTGCTCAACATCCTCTGGTTATTCTTTTCCATGTCTTATTTGGTCTACCCTTACTTCTGTTCCCCTGTGGTGTCCATCTTAGTGCTATTTTTTATAGCGAGTCATCAGTTATCCGAGAGCACATGTCCCAACCATCGCCAACGTCTTTCCTCAATAATTGCTGTCAATGGGTTCATCTGCATTTCTGCCAACAAGACTTTGTTTCTTATGGTGTTTGGCCAAAATATTCTTCTAATTCTTCGTAAACACTTAGTATCAGAAGACTTCAGCTTGTTTTCTAGTTTTGGTGATTTTCCAACATTCACTAGTTACAGTTTGTTGCACTAGTAACTAGAAATTTGTCCAAAAAAAAACCGATATTTTGAAATACGGCTTTCAATAATATATCCCACATCCCCCAATGTTTACATAATAGACCAGTTTTTCCCAGCCTTGATCGGGCTGTAGCCCCCTGTTCTCCAAGGCCGCATACTTAACGTTCTCTCTCCCCCTCCTCCCGCCACCCCCCCCCCCCCACACAGTGGCCTCAGATGTACAGTACACAACTAAAACTTCAGCTAGAAAACAAGTTTATTTAACAATATGAAATACATTTATAACTCACCTACTGCATTATTTTCTCAACTTTTAATGTGATGGATGAGTTTCTGGTAGTGAGAAAAGTCTCTCAGTATCAGGTAGAAAAGTGCTAAGAAGGAAGGTATTACTGCCCCCGTCTGCTGGTTGGTTTTCTCTCAATTCCCCCCCCCCCCTACTTCCAATGCTCCCCTAATAACCCTTTTTTTCTTTCACCGCAGTCATTCCACACCTCCTCCCCTTCCGGTTATTTTCAGCGCCGGGGGGGGGGGGACTGGAAGGGGCGTTATCGCCCACATTGGAAAACACTGCAGTAGACAAAGAAGAGCAACGGTTCCTAAACAAGGATCCACAAAGGGTCATGTGTGGGCCCGCGCGGTTTTTTTTTTTTGGTGCGTCATTAAATGACAAAACACATGCATTTAAAAATATAGTAAAGTAGTAAGTAAAGGTAACCCTGTCATGCCTTAGAGGCACATAGGGATATGGTGTTAGTGCCCATATTTTCCTTGACCTATCAGCACACTGGAGGGTGATATGGTCAGTATCACGCCTAGCTGTCTTTTCCTTCCCCAACTCCAGAAGAAGTCGGGTACCCATTTCTACAGCTGGGTGACTGGGGTGCCGCCGGCCGGATTCGAACCCCCGACCTTCGCCATGAGAGACCAGTGCACTAACCACTTCGCCACTCAGACACCATTTAAAAATATATACGCATAATATCTGTTATCAGAGAAGTTTAGGGCGGCTGAGGTGAATTATCATTGTTTTAGGAGCCTGTCACCCGAAAAAAATTGTGAGTCACTGGTGTAATACTTCAGTGTGTGTGGTTTTTCTTTCGGGTTTAAATGCTTATAGAATAAATAGACCTGCTTATAGCTTGACATGCCTCGTTTTGGAATCGTCAAGGACGAAAAGAATTGGAGAGTCACAGTATTCAACTTTCAGTGTATAGGTTATGATAAACGTTTCAACTTTCAGTATGTAGGTTATGATAAATTATTCAACTTTTAGTGTATAGGTTATGATAAATTATTCAACTTTCAAGTGTTTAGGCCATGATAAAAACCTTCAACTTTCAAGTGTTTAGGCCATGATAAAAACCTTCAACTTTCAAGTGTTTAGGTCATGATTAAAAACCTTCAACTTTCAAGTGTTTAAGTCATGATAAAAACCTTCAACTTTCAAGTGTTTAGGTCATGATTAAAAACCTTCAACTTTCAAGTGTTTAGGTCATGATAAAAACCTTCAACTTTCAAGTGTTTAGGTCATGATTAAAAACCTTCAACTTTCAAGTGTTTAGGTCATGATTAAAAACCTTCAAGTGTTTAGGTCATAATAAAAACCTTCAACTTTCAAGTGTTTAGGTCATGATAAAAACCTTCAACTTTCAAATGTTTAGGTCATGATAAAAACCTTCAACTTTCAAGTGTTTAGGTCATGATTAAAAACCTTCAACTTTCAAGTGTTTAGGTCATGATTAAAAACCTTCAAGTGTTTAGGTCATAATAAAAACCTTCAACTTTCAAGTATTTAAGTCATGAAAAAAACCTTCACCTTTCAAGTATTTAAATCATGATAAAAACCTTCAACTTTTAAGTGTTTAAGTCGTGATAGAAACCTTCAACTTTCAAGTGTTTAAGTCATGGTATATAAAAAAAAGAAACCCCTGCAACTTCCGAGTGTTTAGGTTATGCTAAGACCAGTTTTCTCCTTATTGTGGCAGCTTCAGAGCTTCTACCACAGATTTGATCTTGTTGCCTAAGCTCTGAGCCTGTTTGGACGCTTCTGGAGAAAATATTGCGGATTGTGTATTCTATGTACACATGTACGTTCGTTTGTACTGCCTGAAATCTTCGACCTAACCATTACAGCAAAAACGTTGATACAGAAAGTGGTTATGCAATTAAGTAATACATGTCGTAAACAGCGGAAGAATGCGGCGTTTGCCAGGGCGCCCGAGTTATGTTAATTAACGAACCGACTCGTGGTCCACATCACTAATCGACTCTATTTGTACCGGAGATTACACCTGTACGGAGAGGCAGGTCTCGCTATGTGATTAAGACGGTGCTGTATTGTTAAAACTATCATGTATCTGAAGCGGAGCTGCCAAATCCTACGTTAGAAACGTTAGGGGCATCCGTACCATCCTGTGAGGGTGTGAAGCAAATAATGGGAGGAACAGGACTTAAAATCAGTTGCCTTGTTTTGTCTCCTTCCTCACATACCTCTTGGCGCTGGGGGGAGAAATGGACGCCCTAATAGGGCCCGGTGTTGTGCTTCACGTAATGGGGATATTTAGGGTTTCTGTAATTCTTCTTAGAGCTTCCTTTCAGCTGTTCTGTTCATAGCTGCCCGTATGTAGAGTAAAACCATGCTGTTTACATCTTTTGGGAGTCATAATGGTACCTAATACGACTGGTTGTGATGATGGTTTTGATAGTCTGGAGGAGAGGGTTTGGGTACATACTGAACAGTCCACTAAGGGCTTATAATCGTAATAAAGTGAAGAACACCTGACACAGAGAAATCTGTGGAAGTTGCTGTAACCCAGCACTGGCCTCAGGGGGTTGCACTGGAAGACAGACGTTGGCGTACATAGCATGACCTCCATAAGACTGCACGATTTATCCGAACAATAAACATGGACGTGCGACGCTGGAACCATGCAACGAAGAAGAAGGGTTAAGAAATACTTTTACGCACAAAAATCTTGAACACATGGGTGGCTGGTGTCTATTATTATTGTTATTGTTATTATTATTATTCATGAAGCCGGAAGAACATACTGTTATCGGAGTGCGAACAAAACGTAACAAATTATATGAAAAAAATGTTATGCCAGGGCTTTGGATGCGCGTGAAGAATAGAAATAACAGAACTGATAACCGGAAGTTTTCCAACTTATAAAGCTCAACAAACTCACAGACAGCTCATGAAAGGGGAAATCCCATGTGAATGAATGAACTTTCTTCTTCTTCAGAGACGGATCTTGTAGATAAAGTGCATGCCAGTGTAAAGCTGTATTTTCTTTTTCTTTATTCGTGCGCATTTACTTTCCTTATCTGCGGTTCGGTCTCTTGGATAAATTGGACTGGTTTTGCAGTTCCTGTGTATAGCTATATAGCTTAGCTTCTTGGGTGGTTTCATTGAGCCTGCAGGTGCGTCTCAGTTGGTGCAGTTTTTGGAGAATGTGTAGTTTTGTGTAAGGTCGTATGAGTCTGTAGCTACTAACATTGTTACTGCGTGAAGTTATCAACAGGAAAGAGAGTGTTCCAATGAAAAGATGAGATTTTAGAATCCCAGGATAATAGCTATCACATGGCCAGTGTGACTGTCGTGGATACCAGCAGCACTTAGATTCTTACTACCAGTATCGAAAAGAAAAACTGGCGATAGAGAGAAAAGAAGCATTTGGAAGTCTTTCCCGCATTACGAAGTGGGTTTTTTTTTTTCGGAAACCCTTGCAGCTCGTCCCTGCAGAAAGCATTGATACTGGCCACTTCAGTTTTCACTGATTATGTCTTATTGCGAGATCCTTGCAGAAAGTGCTCTGTCAGGACCGATTAAGTGCTGGACGGTGGTTTGAAAAGTTTGTGCATGCTGTTTTAAATACTGCAGACGCCTTGATTGTCTTCTCAGTTTATAATGATCAATTCGAACTCTGATTGTTATTTGCTTTCTTTCTTTTTTTAAAAATGCTCCAGGAAAGTATTATTATTATATTTTTTTAAAGCGTTTGCAGGGACTCAGCTTGGTATCCTGGAGAGAGATCTAATATAAATTAACGTTCTCACAGCTAGCGGCAGGCCAGACGCCATTGTTTTATCTTGTAAAGTAGGTAGCCGTTTTTTTATGGTAACTGTTTTTGTCTCTTTTTTTTCAATTTTATGGTAGCTGTTTATCAGTTATGCACAGGCTATCTGTTTGTTCTTGGCGCCTCCGAAGCAAGGCCGTTAACTCACGTCTCTCGTGTTTCACGCACTTACTTCCCGTTGAGAATGGCTGCATGAGATATTGGAAGTTCTCTTTCTTAGCCACTCCGCGAGTTTTTAAATCTGTCTTCATATAAACTCTGCCAGTGGCTCTCTAGTGATTTTGCTAGTGTATTCTTGACTGTAGTGTTAATGGAATTCCATGACTTTTGATTTATGCCGCTACAGGCCGTGTTCTTTATCCAGATATCACAGTACAGTGCTCTTAAATGATAACGGTAGTGAAGGTAATTTTAACAGATTATTTATTTTCTTTTACATGTAGCTGATAATGCATAACATTTAGGGATTTATTTCCTCTTTAGGACAATAACTTTGAATCTTATTCATTTCTCCAGGGAGCTTTTTCTCCTATCTTGTCCACACATTTTAGCTCAACTTTTTTTTTAAAACACTGCCTAACTTGTTATGTTTCATTCTCTGTCAAAAGAAATGAGTTGTTTTCAGTTTTCCAGATCATCATTTTCCTTTCATTTAAAGATAGGGCCTCTGAGGGGAATTTCTTAAGGTTGACCATAATTATTCCTTCCCCTCACCCCATCTTCGTTTACCCAATTTATTAGCCGTTCCACTTTTATCTCCTACGGGACACCCCCCCCCCCCTCCGTGAGGTTTCTTGGCCCTCCTTTAAAAGAAGGGATGCCCTTCGGGCCTCCAGAGCGATACGCCAGCTGGACCTTTCGTCTCATTTGTTCTTGGTTACAGGGAACGAAAAACAAATGGTGATAATAATTTTAATTTTGTTCAAATTGTATATCATTTGGTGTATCATCCCGTGAAATAATGAGCACTGGCGAGAGTTTTCTATAAAGGAACGGAAGAGTGTGAAAGTTTTGCTATTTCTTTACTATTTCCACACATGTATATTGGCAGTTTTTTTTTCAGCACTCATTCAGAAATATGTGGTTATGGTTTAAAACAAATATTCAAAACAGTATACTAAAGTGCTGTTTGCGTGCTGATGTTTTGAGTACTTTAATCAATGGCATCACAAACCCTTTGAAGGTTGGTGGTACACAGAACGAGCGAACAGACTTGTTGAAGAACAGGTTGAAGAGCTGAGCACGCAAGGCTGTATGACATTATGCTATTTACATCTGGCATTCACTCTGTCCGACATTTTCAACATCAGTTTAGTACCGCCGTATCTAGTACTAGGAATGAATTTAACATCACTTTAGTACCATCGTCTCAAGTCAGTACCTGAGATGTTATAACCATTTTTAATATAACATTCCTAGATGCTTGACTGTTTTCTGGATATCAAATATAAATAAAACAATCTCACATCACGATATTAGCGTACCATATATAAGAAACCGTTTATTTGATTCTGTGTTCACTTTGTAAATTGTTTTGTTGTTGGTTTGACTTATGTTATAAATATGACCTATGTTATAAATATGAATTATTTAATAAATATTAACTTGTATTCTTTCTTTCAGGATCCTCCCTTGATCTTGTGCCATCTCTTCTCAGTCTTTATGACCACAGAATCGCCTCAAAGAAGATTGACAATGACGCTGAAGACCATCATCCGAGCACTCGAACAATAACAAAGACCCAGTCTTTGCCCACTAGACGTGATGAAGACGCAGTCGACGGAGTTCAGCACCGTAATGGAAGGTTACCATCTCAGAATGTGCCTGCCGATCGCCCTGTCTCTGTGATGGACGCTGAACCCATCGTCTCCAGAGTGGATAGTACCCTGGCTGACAACAAAAAGAGGCCTTTAAGCATAAGTTCGGTGTCTTCCACGTCCCAGACATCATCGCCTCGTCTGAGGAAGAAGAGACAAAGCACTGTCAACGATCTGGATACAGTTGTTTGGGAGAACAGCCACAGTTCTGATTGTACGCTTGTCCCTGAAAATGAGTCTGATTCTAAAGCCAGTTCAGCGTCAGAATTGAGGCATAGCGTTTGCAGTAGTTTCACAGAGGCAGACAAGAATGGTGATAGATACCCGGATAATATGAGCATCACTTCATCGGAGACCGGAAGCTTCAGGGACGAAGCTGACAGTTCTCTGAAAGATGTCTCTATAACATCTTCATCTCTTTTAGATAGACTTCACGGTTCACACATGGCGCATCTGACCCGCCATTCAAACTTTCAGCCTCATTCACCTGATCTGCGGACAAAATCTCGTAGAAGCAGAAGCGTCACACATGTTGATATCATTGGTCCATTGTCGTCTACCCCAAACAGACAAGCAGTGTACGGTACTTCTCCCCGGTGCAGGAATGAGTCGAGGTTACATTTCGATCCGTCTGCTCCTGATATTAGACTTTTTCGAATCCACTTTGATACCAGCAGTGGCTCTGACAGCTCGCGTAGGTCTTCAAGTTCCTCGTTACGCCACGAGGCACGAAGGCGATTCTTCTCAAACTACGAGGAGTACATGAGGCAGCCTATTCCTTCGGAATCCAGGACAGCTGAGAACAAGCATCAAGATTCACCAAACCTCCACTCCAAATCATCAACGTTGCTATCGGCCATCCCAGCGTACCCAGAAATTAGCGCCCTTCGCTCTCCAGATGCAAGCGCCCCATCGGTGTTGTCAGCTTCACCAAAAACAGAACACTTTGCAGATCATAGTTCACAACTTTCGGGGAAAGCCCCCGGACGGCCAGATCTCCGTGCTCCAACATCTCCGAAATCTGGATTCCCAAAAGGCTCGAAGAAAAGAGACCCACAGATCTCTTCTGATACGGGAAGCAGATCAAGCCCGGTATATGTCAGTTACGTCTCCAGAGTTGTCTCGGAGATTATTGAATCAGAAAGGACGTACATCACAAGCCTGAAGGATATCATTCACGTGAGTGTTATTTACACTGTACTATGTTATCATCCAAAAAATAACAGTCACATGCTGCGTTACTACTGTTGTCATCATTTAGGTTATTTTTATTGTCGTCCCTCACATCGTTTCAGATCTATAAAGCGGCAATGTTTAGTTAGTAATGATAAACAACGCCTGTTGTAGAAGCTAAACTATCAGAAATATGCTGATCCGAAGGTAACCACATACAAATGCGTCTCCTCAGTTGTGCCAAAGATCCAATGAGTATTTGTGTAAAAGTGTGAAATGTTGTGACTTTCAGAGTTTAAGAGTGAGAAGTTCTTCTTGTAAAATGTGAAATGTTGCTTTCAGAGTTTAAGAGTAAGAAGTTCTTGTTGTAAAAATGTGAAATGTTGTGGCTTTCAGAGTTTAAGAGTGAGAAGTTCTTGTAAAAATGTGAAATGTTGCTTTCAGAGTTTAAGAGTAAGAAGTTCTTGTTGTAAAAATGTGAAATGTTGTGGCTTTAAGAGTTTAAAAGTGAGAAGTTCTTGTGAAAATATGAAATAGTGTGGCATAAGAGTGTTTCAAGTGAGATGTTTTGTAATGCGTAATATTTCAATAATCATTTCGAAAGCAGTAGCCATCAGCTAATAGGGCTGGTGGTTGCCGAATTTATTCATAAAGTCTTGTTTTTAATTTAGAATCCCAATAGAAACTTGCGTTTAAGAATTTGCCGCGCCATTTTGAACTGAGTTCGAGAGGGTTAAAACTTAAAGAAAAAAAAAAAGACAGCCTGTCTTAGCTCCTACATTTCAGTGATATAACTACAAACGTTACTAACTTCTACAGAAACTTTGTCATCAAAAGGATAATATTAGAAACTTTTCTTGTGTCTTCTTCCTCAAGTATCTTTCGGTGTTGATGGGACAAGTAAGACTTATTGACAGGGCTGGGCGGTTTGTTTTGGAGACTTCAGTATCTGTTATCTCTCTCATCAACCTCCTACTTGGACTGTTATCTCTCTCATCAACCTCCTACTTGGACTGTTATCTCTCTCATCAACCTCCTACTTGGACTGTTATCTCTCTCATCAACCTCCTGCTTGGACTGTTATCTCTCTCATCAACCTCCTACTTGGACTGTTATCTCTCTCATCAACCTCCTACTTGGACTGTTATCTCTCTCATCAACCTCCTACTTGGACTGTTATCTCTCTCATCAACCTCCTACTTGGACTGTTATCTCTCTCATCAACCTCCTACTTGGACTGTTATCTCTCTCATCAACCTCCTACTTGGACTGTTATCTCTCTCATCAACCTCCTACTTGGACTGTTATCTCTCTCATCAACCTCCTACTTGGACTGTTATCTCTCTCATCAACCTCCTACTTGGACTGTTATCTCTCTCATCAACCTCCTACTTGGACTGTTATCTCTCTCATCAACCTCCTACTTGGACTGTTATCTCTCTCATCAACCTCCTACTTGGACTGTTATCTCTCTCATCAACCTCCTACTTGGACTGTTATCTCTCTCATCAACCTCCTACTTGGACTGTTATCTCTCTCATCAACCTCCTGCTTGGACTGTTATCTCTCTCATCAACCTCCTACTTGGACTGTTATCTCTCTCATCAACCTCCTACTTGGACTGTTATCTCTCTCATCAACCTCCTGCTTGGACTGTTATCTCTCTCATCAACCTCCTGCTTGGACGGCCTCTCCTTCTGTTTACCTACAACTGTTAGCGTAAATGTTTTCTGTGGTAAACTGTCAGGCGGTAGTCGAGTAACGTGGTCATACCATCTGACTTGCTGTTTCTTTATATTAAAAACCTGAGTTCTGAGAAATGCTCACCGTTAGAAACTAGCGGACACGCCACATTTTGAATGCACGGAGATTCTGTTCTTCGCTGAAGCAACTTACCACAGTGGCAGTTATATATTAGTAAGTATGAATACGAAAATCAGGATATTTAAGAGTAATGTTGTAAGTGTACTACTCTATGGAAGTGAATGCTGGAAAATCACCAAACAATAGAAAAACAAGTTGAATTCTTTCCAGACTAAATGTTTACGAAGAATTAGAAAAATATTTTGGCCAAACACCATCTTGTTGGCAGAAATGCAGATGAAGCCACTGACAGCAATTATTGAGGAAAGATGCTGGCAATTGTTGGGACATGTGCTTCGAATGACTGACAACTCACTACCAAAAATAGCACTAAGATGGACACCACAGGGGAACAGAAGTAAGGGTAGACTAAAAGAGACATGGAGAAGAACAACAGAGAGGATGTTGAGCAATATAGGGCTCACCTAGGCAGGAACAGAAAAAAAAAGGCCAAGGACAGACAGTTGTGGAAAATCCTTCCGAAAGCCTCATGTGCCCTGGGCACCTATTCAGAGAGAGAGGGATTGATTGATGGATTGATTGATCTTTATTTCAAAAGGGTTAAGAATTGGGCACGCAGGCCCGTCTGACATTCTGCCCTTTATCATACATCTTTCACTCTATTCCAGGGAGGGAGAGAGAGAGAGAGAGAGAGAGAGAGAGAGAGAGAGAGAGAGAGAGTTATGTATTAGCGTCAAAGCACTTCTAAACAAATGATTCAACGCGATGCTTGTAGGTTGCCGTACCACAAAGACGCATATAATCAATCACCCATTGACATAATATTACGCATTTTAGACAAACGTAACTGAACTTACGTAGCATCCATATCTGTCCATGTCACTTCAGTATTTGTACTCTACCAAAGCTTTTACGACCTTTGACCAGAAAATAAATTGAATCCTTTCTTATAATCAGCCGGTCAAGGACGACCTTGTTGATATTGTGCAGGTAAGACCAGAATTTTCTACAGGTGTTCACCCAGTGTTTATGTCAGAGACGATACAGACGTGGGTGTAATTCTTGGCCGAGGAAAAGATTTAAAACGAAGAACGAAAGTTGAAGCTTAAAATAGCAAGTGATCAGAGTTTTAGCTTTTTTTCCCCTAATATTTTAAAGGTTTAAAAAAGATTAAAGGAGTCTTAGAATTAATAAATCATGAGTGTAATGGATGTGTCTTAAAGTGTCTTTACCTTCTCATATAGAATCCCACTCATGTCTGTAATACAGTGCGTCAAAGATCGCCTCCTACTTGGACTGTTATCTCTCTCATCAACCTCCTACTTGGACTGTTATCTCTCTCATCAACCTCCTACTTGGACTGTTATCTCTCTCATCAACCTCCTACTTGGACTGTTATCTCTCATCAACCTCCTACTTGGACTGTTATCTCTCTCATCAACCTCCTACTTGGACTGTTATCTCTCTCATCAACCTCCTACTTGGACTGTTATCTCTCTCATCAACCTCCTACTTGGACTGTTATCTCTCTCATCAACCTCCTACTTGGACTGTTATCTCTCTCATCAACCTCCTGCTTGGACTGTTATCTCTCTCATCAACCTCCTACTTGGACTGTTATCTCTCTCATCAACCTCCTACTTGGACTGTTATCTCTCTCATCAACCTCCTGCTTGGACGGCCTCTCCTTCTGTTTACCTACAACTGTTAGCGTAAATGTTTTCTGTGGTAAACTGTCAGGCGGTAGTCGAGTAACGTGGTCATACCATCTGACTTGCTGTTTCTTTATATTAAAAACCTGAGTTCTGAGAAATGCTCACCGTTAGAAACAAGCGGACACGCCACATTTTGAATGCACGGAGATTCTGTTCTTCGCTGAAGCAACTTACCACAGTGGCAGTTATATATTAGTAAGCATGAATACGAAAATCAAGATATTTAAGAGTAATGTTGTAAGTGTACTACTCTATGGAAGTGAATGCTGGAAAATCACCAAACAATAGAAAAACAAGTTGAATTCTTTCCAGACTAAATGTTTACGAAGAATTAGAAAAAATATTTTGGCCAAACACCATAAGAAATAACATCTTGTTGGCAGAAATGCAGATGAAGCCACTGACAGCAATTATTGAGGAAAGATGCTGGCAAGTGTTGGGACATGTGCTCCGAATGACTGACAACTCACTACCAAAAATAGCACTAAGATGGATACCACAGGGGAACAGAAGTAAGGGTAGACTAAAAGAGACATGGAGAAGAACAACAGAGAGGATGTTGAGCAATATAGGGCTCACCTAGGCAGGAACAGAAAAAAAAAAGGCCAAGGACAGACAGTTGTGGAAAATCCTTCCGAAAGCCTCATGTGCCCTGGGCACTTATTCAGAGAGAGGGATTGATTGATTGATTGATCGATTGATCTTTATTTCAAAAGGGTTAAGAATTGGGCACGCAGGCCCGTCTGACATTCTGCCCTTTATCATACATCTTTCACTCTATTCCAGGGAGGGAGAGAGAGAGAGAGAGAGAGAGAGAGAGAGAGAGAGAGAGAGAGAGAGTTATGTATTAGCGTCAAAGCACGTTTAAACAAATGATTCAACGCGATGCTTGTAGGTTGCCGTACCACAAAGACGCATATAATCAATCACCCATTGACATAATATTACGCATTTTAGACAAACGTAACTGAACTTACGTAGCATCCATATCTGTCCATGTCACTTCAGTATTTGTACTCTACCAAAGCTTTTACGACCTTTGACCAGAAAATAAATTGAATCCTTTCTTATAATCAGCCGGTCAAGGACGACCTTGTTGATATTGTGCAGGTAAGACCAGAATTTTCTACAGGTGTTCACCCAGTGTTTATGTCAGAGACGATACAGACGTGGGTGTAATTCTTGGCCGAGGAAAAGATTTAAAACGAAGAACGAAAGTTGAAGCTTAAAATAGCAAGTGATCAGAGTTTTAGCTTTTTTTCCCCTAATATTTTAAAGGTTTAAAAAAGATTAAAGGAGTCTTAGAATTAATAAATCATGAGTGTAATGGATGTGTCTTAAAGTGTCTTTACCTTCTCATATAGAATCCCACTCATGTCTGTAATACAGTGCGTCAAAGATCGCCAGAAAAAAAGTTTGTGCGATTCTGTATAATAATATTTACTAAATAGGTGCAGAAAAGTACATTTTAGAAGGGAAAACACTTTCAAAACTCCCTTTTAAAAATGTTTCGAACCTGTCATTCAAAATAAACGATCCAACATTAGTTAAGTACAGTACACAGGGGCCATATTTTCGCAAAAACTATCCATCTTTTCCCGTTGTTTCTGCATTAAGGCGTTGCAAAAACATCTCTGTGTTGGTACCGTTGAAAACTCAGTGAGTAGCATACATTAGCTCTGTGTGTTTCTCCTAACTTCTCATGGCTGGAAGAACAGCCATTGCTAATTTACTTTTAACTTGATAAGAGCGGCACAAAAGTTCAGGGTTCAGAGGTCATGGTCTTCACATACTGTTAAAGCTGGGTAACTTGAGTTTGTTTTTTTTTTTTTTTCTCAGATCAGACATGTGTTAACAATCCTTTGTATTAGCGATAACAAGCATATCTATCTTTATAACATGATAGAACACATGTTTCTAATCTTATATTTTGCAAAACTGGCAGTGTAGAGCCCCGAATGAAGCTGTGAATCCCAGTTTTCACGGTTAGTTTTTTTTTCCTTTAAAAACAAACTTCATAGTAAATTCTACGTTTCTTGCAACTGATAGATCTTTATTTTCAAAGAAGTGTCATTTATCACAGAGCTATGGCGTTTTCTAATATCAATCTTTTCACGACAAAGTTTGTTATAAAGTCTATTCACAGTAACGTTTATTCTTTTTTTTTTAATCGATTGAAAACAGGCGGTTATGTGCAAGAGAAAGTGTTCATACCATCTGACTTGCTGTTTCTTTATATTAAAAACCTGAGTTCTGAGAAATGCTCACCGTTAGAAACAAGCGGACACGCCACATTTTGAATGCACGGAGATTCTGTTCTTCGCTGAAGCAACTTACCACAGTGGCAGTTATATATTAGTAAGCATGAATACGAAAATCAAGATATTTAAGAGTAATGTTGTAAGTGTACTACTCTATGGAAGTGAATGCTGGAAAATCACCAAACAATAGAAAAACAAGTTGAATTCTTTCCAGACTAAATGTTTACGAAGAATTAGAAAAAATATTTTGGCCAAACACCATAAGAAATAACATCTTGTTGGCAGAAATGCAGATGAAGCCACTGACAGCAATTATTGAGGAAAGATGCTGGCAAGTGTTGGGACATGTGCTCCGAATGACTGACAACTCACTACCAAAAATAGCACTAAGATGGATACCACAGGGGAACAGAAGTAAGGGTAGACTAAAAGAGACATGGAGAAGAACAACAGAGAGGATGTTGAGCAATATAGGGCTCACCTAGGCAGGAACAGAAAAAAAAAAGGCCAAGGACAGACAGTTGTGGAAAATCCTTCCGAAAGCCTCATGTGCCCTGGGCACTTATTCAGAGAGAGGGATTGATTGATTGATTGATCGATTGATCTTTATTTCAAAAGGGTTAAGAATTGGGCACGCAGGCCCGTCTGACATTCTGCCCTTTATCATACATCTTTCACTCTATTCCAGGGAGGGAGAGAGAGAGAGAGAGAGAAAGAGAGAGAGAGAGAGTTATGTATTAGCGTCAAAGCACGTTTAAACAAATGATTCAACGCGATGCTTGTAGGTTGCCGTACCACAAAGACGCATATAATCAATCACCCATTGACATAATATTACGCATTTTAGACAAACGTAACTGAACTTACGTAGCATCCATATCTGTCCATGTCACTTCAGTATTTGTACTCTACCAAAGCTTTTACGACCTTTGACCAGAAAATAAATTGAATCCTTTCTTATAATCAGCCGGTCAAGGACGACCTTGTTGATATTGTGCAGGTAAGACCAGAATTTTCTACAGGTGTTCACCCAGTGTTTATGTCAGAGACGATACAGACGTGGGTGTAATTCTTGGCCGAGGAAAAGATTTAAAACGAAGAACGAAAGTTGAAGCTTAAAATAGCAAGTGATCAGAGTTTTAGCTTTTTTTCCCCTAATATTTTAAAGGTTTAAAAAAGATTAAAGGAGTCTTAGAATTAATAAATCATGAGTGTAATGGATGTGTCTTAAAGTGTCTTTACCTTCTCATATAGAATCCCACTCATGTCTGTAATACAGTGCGTCAAAGATCGCCAGAAAAAAAGTTTGTGCGATTCTGTATAATAATATTTACTAAATAGGTGCAGAAAAGTACATTTTAGAAGGGAAAACACTTTCAAAACTCCCTTTTAAAAATGTTTCGAACCTGTCATTCAAAATAAACGATCCAACATTAGTTAAGTACAGTACACAGGGGCCATATTTTCGCAAAAACTATCCATCTTTTCCCGTTGTTTCTGCATTAAGGCGTTGCAAAAACATCTCTGTGTTGGTACCGTTGAAAACTCAGTGAGTAGCATACATTAGCTCTGTGTGTTTCTCCTAACTTCTCATGGCTGGAAGAACAGCCATTGCTAATTTACTTTTAACTTGATAAGAGCGGCACAAAAGTTCAGGGTTCAGAGGTCATGGTCTTCACATACTGTTAAAGCTGGGTAACTTGAGTTTGTTTTTTTTTTTTTTTCTCAGATCAGACATGTGTTAACAATCCTTTGTATTAGCGATAACAAGCATATCTATCTTTATAACATGATAGAACACATGTTTCTAATCTTATATTTTGCAAAACTGGCAGTGTAGAGCCCCGAATGAAGCTGTGAATCCCAGTTTTCACGGTTAGTTTTTTTTTCCTTTAAAAACAAACTTCATAGTAAATTCTACGTTTCTTGCAACTGATAGATCTTTATTTTCAAAGAAGTGTCATTTATCACAGAGCTATGGCGTTTTCTAATATCAATCTTTTCACGACAAAGTTTGTTATAAAGTCTATTCACAGTAACGTTTATTCTTTTTTTTTTAATCGATTGAAAACAGGCGGTTATGTGCAAGAGAAAGTGTTTAATTTTGTTGGGTTGTGTTTCAAAATATTTAGAAGGCACCTTTGAAGAATATGTGTCCATGAACAGTCTTGGGAACTCTGTCCACAGAACGTCCAAGAGCGAATTAGCGAATTTTTTTGTTATGTAGCTGTTTGTCCTGCTGATTCTTTCATACCATATATATATATTTATATATATAAATGATTGTTTATGGCAGTACGGTAACAAGATAATAAAGTCTGGATAAAGGTAAAGATTTCAGAGCAGACGAAGGGCTATGGTTAAAGTAAAGGAAGAGATGAAACTGTAATTTATCTATCTAGAAAAGGCAGGTAAAAATATGTAGACCGGTTAATATAATGTGACGTGGACGGTAGACGCTGGTAATATAATGCGATGATGATGATAGATTTCGGTTAGTATGATGCAAAGTTGATCATAGACTTTGGTTATTATAATGTGATGATAATAGGCTTTGGTTAATATAGTGCGATGTTGATGATAGACGCTAGTTAATGTAATGTGATGTTGGCGATAGACTTTAGCTAATATAATGTGATGTTAACGAAAAAGGATTTCCGTCTTTTTATTGTAATTTGGTATCGGTGTGACTTAATACGCCTTCTTTTTTAGCACATAACATGGATGTGTTAACCCTTTGTTTCTTAGTACATAATATGGATGTGTTAACGTTTTGTTTCTTAGTACATAACATGGATGTGTTAACCCTTTGTTTCTTAGTACATAACATGGATGTGTTAACCCTTTGTTTCTTAGTACATAATATGGATTTGTTAACGTTTTTGCTTCTTAGTACATACTATGGATGTGTTAACGTTTTTGTTTTTTAGTACATAATGTGGATGTATTTGTGTTTTTTAGTACATAATGTGGATGTATTAACTTTGTGTTTTTTAGTACATAATGTGGATGCATTAACGTTTTGTTCTTAGTACATAATGTGAATGTGTTAACATCTCAACATTAATGTTGACCACAGTGTATCTAGTCTGTGTGTTTCGTCATTTTTTCCCCTTAACCCCCACCCCCCCCCCCCCCCAAAAAAAAAATTTACTTTGATTTTCTTTCACCAGTACAGAATTCAATCTTTTAATTTTCAACAGTTGCTTTTGTCGCGTTTGTTTCCGTCTTGACGTAAATGATATTCTGGATTAATTCTATTCATAGTTTGGCCGTGGCAATGCAAAAACACAAACCTGGGATCTACAACAGCCACGCTGTGAGATCTGTCAACGCTAGAGTTTCAGACAAGCTATCAAACAGCATTCTTCCTCCCCCCGTGACCCACCCCTGGGAGATGTTTCCAGACGCTTTCTGTGTTCAGGGCGACCCCAGTAGTTGCTGTTCGTCTGAAGTATTCGGGTAGAAGTATTGCAGCACTGGAGTCTGTTCAAAGGTTACTAGTATTGAAGAAACACCTCTTAATTTGTAACGTGTTAACACTAGTTTAGGTATGGCTATTAGGGGGAAAAAAAAGATTTTTCCGTTATCCACCCACCAAGATTAGGTGTATGTTTAGGGTATTACATCATCATAGTCATCTGCACTCCCAGTGGAACATAAGACGTGGACAAAGGTTCTCCAGCCAGTCTTGTCCCGAGCAGACCTGCGTAGATTAAACTATGTTTTCCTTGCTTTCTTTAGTTCTTCCTGTATTGTGCGTCTACATATTCCCAATGGTCTGCCCCTCTTTCTTTTCAGTATAGGGGTGTCTTGTTCTTTCCATTCGTAGTATGTGACCAAGCCTTCCTCTTTTGACCTCTTTAGTAATGTTCTCAAAATGTTCGTTTGGTTATTTCGTCACTTGTCGCGTGTGCTTCCCAGTGTATTCCTAACAATTTTCTGAGGCGTCTTCCTTCAAATCCCCTCAGTCTAATTGTTGAAATGGAGCATGTTAGCAACTTGCGGTATAAGCGCGAATTATGATAGAACTTCTCGCTGCAGAGAAGGAAACAGTTGTGAATATTCACAAACGTCTATGTGATGTGTATGGAAGTTTTACAGTCGACTGAAGTACAGTCAGTCGCTGGGTTCAGAGAATCAAAGAATCAGTAAGTGGAGATAAGGAGTTGCATGATCGGCCGCGCTGTGGACGTCCTGCCACAGCAACCAATGCAGAAATGTTGAATGCGCTGAGGGCATTATTCTTCCTGATAGGCGTATCACTGCTCACCACTTGGCCTTATAGCTGTCAGTCAGCAATAGTAGTACAAATGCAGTTACAAAAGCTCTCGAATTTGAAGATGACGAGGGAGTGATTCATGCAGCGAAGAAATGGCTACATAATCAAGAGGAAATCTGGTATGGGCTAGGAATACACGCACTTGTTTCGCGCTGGCGTAAAGCCATACACGTTGATGGGGATTATGTTGAATAATACCAACGTTTACATGACATATCCATGTATATTGTGTATAAATGTCATGCTTTTTAATAAACAGCTCCTGAGAAAAACGATGTGGTGCATTACTTTCTGAACGCCCTTCGTATTGTTCTTGAATTGACAAAGTTCCTGTTCTAGTAGACTCCTTCCTGTCATTTTGTCCATCATTATACCCACATCTTCGTAAAGCTGATCATCTGACCTGCCAGAGTAGCAGATGATTTCTCATGTTTTTGTTGTAATCTCCCCTGATCCAGTCCACCTGACCTCGCTTAATCCTAGTATGTTTAGTTTGTACCTTTGCATCTCTTTAACTACTTGTGCTGCTTTCCCAATTTCAAACATGGTGCGGGTGTTTCATGTCCTATCCTTAGCTGATTCTTGGAGGTGGTCAAGGACTGAGCCGGACTAGAGACTTCCTCACGGCTTGCATCCCTGCTCGTCATTTGTGGTATCACTACCACAGTCCCTCGCTTCTCCATCAAGGCTTGATATGTAGACTTTCTTGTTGATGTTTCTGTAGCACTCCGATGTTGTTGTTGTTGTTGTTGTTGTTTTAACCAGACAGGGTTGCAGGTCCTATGCTGAACCCTTCTTAGTCGCCTTTTACGGCCATACTTTGTGGGGAACAGTGGTCCTATTCTTTGCTTCCCAGGTCACTGGTGCCACACGGGGGTGGGGGTGGGGGAACATTACATAGCGCTCCAATAATCCTTGTTAAATCAAGGGCAACAACAAGGGAAAACAAAGGTAGCTGGAGATTGTCAGATGAATACTGAAGCTGTTCAGAGATTATCAGATGAATACTGAAGCTTTTCAGAGATTATCAGATGAATACTGAAGCTGTTCAGAGATTATCAGATGAATACTGGAGCTTTTCAGAGATTATCAGATGAATACTGGAGCTATTCAGAGATTATCGGATGAATACTGGAGCTTTTCAGAGATTATCAGATGAATACTGGAGCTTTTCAGAGATTATCAGATGAATACTGGAGCTTTTCAGAGATTAGCTGGAGATGTTGCCCACCGGCAGAAACACCGCATAGAAAACATCGGTGAAGGACTGTCATGACAGAGAAGTTGACGGGAAAGAGTTGGGCCTGTGGTCCAATGTTGTTTTCCCCCTCCCCCTTCCCCTCCCCCTTCCCCTCCCCCAAACCAGAGATAAGAGAAATGGCGACTTCGGTAAGAACTGGTTCTAGTAATGAAGGTGTGTGATTCAGTTTTACAAAAAGATAGAAAGAGTGAATGAAAGTGGGCAGAAACAAGAATGACAAAAAGTAACATGAGCACATATAAAGCCTTTTTTCAAGGGTCACTTACAAAACACACACACGCACACAAAAAGGATGAAAACGCCAAAAGTAGAAAAAAAAACCATTTCGTTTTTGTGTGTCATCGATAGAGATTCGTTACTGTGGTTATGTCGGATATGTCGTGCTTTCTTCTTTCCAAGCCATTGTGCCTTCTCCTTCAAGAAATCACAGAATCCGCTTGTGTAAAATCAAGTAAACCGCACAATTTTGCCAGAGTTAACATAGGTTGTAACTCTGTTACTCCAAAACAACTCTGGCAGTGTTGGTAGGTTTTGTACATCAGTGCTCAGAGCGATATTAAGTGTTGGTAGGTCTTGGGCATCAGTGCTCAGAGCGATATTTAGTGTTGGTAGGTCTTGGACATCAGTGCTCAGAGCGATATTAAGTGTTGGTAGGTCTTGGACATCAGTGCTCAGAGCGATAATAAGTGTTGGTAGGTCTTAGACATCAGTGCTCAGAGCGATATTTAGGCAGAGCCTAAATAAAATGAACAAGTAGCGCATTTCTGACAAATCCATATTTTTAATTCACAGAGGTACTTCTTTCTTATCAAAATTTACTCTGGGAGAGCATGGAAATTAATTTGAGATAAGCAAGAATTAAGGAACTCTAAAACTATCATTTCAGTATTGTAATTTTTGTAATTGAAAGAATGCATTATCCAAGCGAATCAGTTCAGCGAGTTCAGTGTTCTATCCCTGTTTTATCCTGCTTATAGTCAATCATAAATGCTATGCAGAGCAAACAGTTAACAAAAGCAATAATCAAACAAAATCAGTCAAATGGAGAAAAAAAGTGAAACTTTTGGTCATTATGGATTTAACAACAAATCAGTTCTGTAGTATTATTTTCAAGGAGAGTTTTGGACAGTTTCTGCAGGGAGGAGAACATGAGGTGATCCGCTATAACAAATTTTGAAATATTATTTTAATGAGTCTTAAAACATCATTCAGCAAGTGGTGATCCCCAGCTTTGCGTCTGGACTCTCAGAGTTGGCAACTTCGTTTTCTGAGCGCAATCCTTTGGTAAGGCGCTACATATTTTTTGTTTTCTGTTTTTTTCCCCCTAAAAACTGGAATATTTAGCTCTCTGCATTACAACAGGGCGCGAGAATTCAGACTGAGACTTTTTTTTTTTGCGGAAAGCGAGAAATCTAATAAGTTCAGGAATGCTAGATATTTCTTCATAAGTTATAAATGCCGCTTAAATATTCATGAATTTCTTAAAAGAATTTCAGGGCCATATTCAAACTTAACCTTTTTATCTAACGTTTCTCAAGTCTTAGTTTTCCAAAGTCCAATTAAACAGGGATAACAGGATCTTGATATACCAAGAATGAAAACCATTGAAACCTGCTTCATTTCACGATAAATTTCCAGTATTCAAGAATACTAAATCTGAGGTAGAAAACATTCTGAAATGGAACCATTAGTTATATTTTGGACAACTCAGGATATAATCCTGCTTGGTGGGGGGGGGGGGGGGGGGGGGGGGGGAACGACTCACAAAATATCCTTACTGTCAAATAAAAACTGTTGTTGCTAGCAATGCCCGACCTGGACATCAATCAACAAGTTTGAACTTGAACGAGCTCAGATTTTGCCCGAGAAAGGCTGCCAAGAAAGATGTGGCCAGAAACAAGGCCAGGACAACACCAGTGTCACTATCCATAAGGAGGGGAGGGGAAAGATGAGGTAGTGGATACGCTAAAGAAGTGCAAAACTAGTGTGCAATACTTCTCGTCCACGCACAAAATCGGGTACTGATTATACAATCATGCTGTGATACTTCTTGACATGAGTCAGAAAACAACAACAACAACAACAACACCAAAGCTCAAAGTACCTGCACACACCTGCCTCTGACTACAACCGTGGCTCTGACTCCGACGACAACCCTAACTCTGACTACAACCCTGACTCTGACTACAACTCTGACACTGACTCTTACTACAACCCTGACTCTGACTATAACTCTGACACTCACTCTGACTACAACCCTGACTCTGACTACAACCCTGACTCTGACTACAACTCTAACGATGACTACATTATCGTAATTAAATGAACTCCCGACAACAAAGTTCCATTTCCCTTGGCGAACGCTCTTGTTTGTTTGGTTCGTTCTTAACGAATTGAATCAACTCTCTCTCACACTCCCTCCCTCTCTCTCTCTCTCTCTCACTGTGTGTGTTTCCTTCTCTCAGTGTGAATATGTAATCGTATCTGTCTGTTTCTCTCACCGTCACTGTTTTTACCCACTTGTGTTGGGCACTCAAATAATCGCTTTCATCATATGTTCCTCTGATTAAGAACAAAATTTAATCCCGTTGTTCATTATTAAAATTTCATCTCATGTATGCCCGTATAAGAAAGGGACTTTTACTAAAACAAGCATGAAATTAACAGTTTCATTAAAGATCTTTTAATGAATCAACAGTTAAAAAAACACTCAGTAATTATAACAAGCACTGAGGAACTTGTAAGCTAGCCTAAGAAATATTCTGAAAGTGTCTTGACCACCTGCTGTGTCTAGGCAAGCAAAAAGAAGTGCCTCAAACATGAAAAAAAAGGCCCAGGAAATGGATTGGTCATATAGTATCGAGTACAGTCACGCGATGAGCAGTATGCAGGAAAAGAGGAAGGCAGAATAATCAAGGATAACCCGACTACACAGCTAGATTCGAGATGGACGACATGCAACGTTGATATAGCACATAATACAGGGTAAATGGCACGCGGTGAGAATAAAAGAGAATTTTATTATTGTTCTATAATTGTAAGAAACAACAAGGTGTCTAGGACAATGACAATGTCGATCAAAGTACTTACTGTGACAGTTCTCTCAGAGAATCGGAAGAAACTATAAACCAGGTGCTGTAGTATATGTTGCAGTTAGGCAGACAATACCGAAAACGCGCGTGCGAGAAGAGCAGTTTATTTTGATTAGTTTTTAGAGACAAGTTGTATTAGGACACGACCTGGAGGTAAGGTTTGTCCAGGCCTGGATACAAGATTAGCAATAAGCGTTAAGAACTACAAAGAGATGTCATCAGAAAACTGAAATTCCTCCTCCTCCTCATCTTCATTCTCCTTCTTCTTCTTCTTGGAACTGCGAGTTGGTGTTATTTGCATTCGATATGTTGAAGATGTTGAGGCACAGCATCGTGTCGGATGTGGAGCGGGTTTCAGTCCCGAGTACAGCTAAAAAGCAGGAAATGTGCAGTACTTCTTTAACAGACTCCACCACCATGGGGACTATCAGGGTGATCCTTGCCTCGTTAGCCAGGCTACGCCTGTTACTGGGGTGGGGGTGGGGACCAACAGAGAGGTAGGACAGGGTCTTGGTCAGCTATGGTTGGCCAGCTCTGACACCAGCATATCAGCGATAGGTCTCTGGCTGCCAGATCGAACAGCATCATCGACCCCAGACTGAGATACCAAAATAAATTTAATTTTTAAAAATTATGTATTACAAAAGGTGATGTAAAGTATTATTAAAGGAATGTAAAGTATGCCAAACGAATATTTCAACTCGGAACTCCTTACCACCAGCTGGGCATCATCAGTGGAACACACCAACATAACGCTAACCACAAGTTTGAAATGCACTGCAGCAAATACACAGTGCAGTATGTTAAGTGCAGCAATTAAATGCAGCAATGCTATTGGCTGCCTGCTTCAAGATCTGTCTGTGTGTTCTGAAATGTGTAAACTATCTTTAACTATCTATCTCAGACCAACCCTGCACTGTTGACTCATTCTTTTCATTCGCCAGGGAAGTTTGACAAGTCAGATTATGATTTACCTTCGGCACAAGAGAGTTCTTTCATCAGAAGTTTACACTCCCGCCTTCTGTTATTATACGTCGTATTCAAGTATAACACGAACGATGTGAAGAACTAATTGGAAGCCTTTTATTGTATGGTGCACTGGAATGGTTTCCAAAGTGTACATTTAAAAAAAAATAAAAATGAAACAACGAGGCTTTCGTACGGTAAAGTAAGAGAACACAGTTTTGTAGGATTAGACCTAAAAAGGATTAGGACCTAATCCTACAAAACTGAGTTCTCTTACTTTTCCAAAGAGTGCTTCTTGGAACCTTTGGAAAGATCCAGAAATAAGAAATAACGATGGCCGTGAAACTGGTTCTAGTTATAAAGGTAGACTGAGGTGTGTGCTTTCAGTTTTACTTATAGAGAGGTAGTTAGAGGTGTATGGTGCAGTTTTACAAAGTGAGGGAGGGAGTGAGTAGGTGAGAAAAAAAACGAATAGAAAGTATGAGAATGTATAAATGAAAAACATACAACATCCGATATTTCAGAGTGAGCCTTATTCGAGGATACATGCACGACGAGACAAAAACACGAGGAACTTATCTGAATGTGTCTTCCTCCAAACAGAACTTTCTGTTTCCTACTTGGAGGAAGACACATTCAGATGACAGGCACAGAATTAACACTTAGCTGTTTGGTGTCCTTGTAAGAAAGAAATACGGGCACAGAATTAACACTTAGCTGTTTGGTGTCCTTGTAAGAAAGAAAGACGGACACAGAATTAACACTTAGCTGTTTGGTATCCTCGTAAGAAAGAAAGTTAAAGAAAAAGGTAATCTCGTCATGCCGTAGAGGCACATAGGGATATGGTGTTAGTGCGAATATTTTCTTTGACCTGTCAGCACGCCAGATGGTGATACGGTCAGTATCGCGCCTGGCCGCCTTTCCTTCCCCAATTCCAGAATAAGTCGGGTTCCCATTTCTACAGTTGGGTGACTTGGGCTCCTGCGGCCGGATTCGAATTTCCCGACTTTCAGCACGAGAGACCAGTCCACTAACTACTTCGCCATTCATTTTTAAAAGTTATTATTTTTTTGTTGTTGTTGCACAGAGTAATTTCCTCTATCAGATAACAGCTTCGTATTTGTACGACCTCAGACGCAAGTAAAGAACACACTAAATTTCATGGAGTTACCCGAGCTTTCGATTCACTTACTGGTTCTAAGGACTGCAAACGCGCCACAAACAGCCTCTGGCAGTCAAGTCCAGCTCCTGGCCTTCCCGTGGCAGAACTGTTTAAACTGACAGGAGAAGGGGCGAGGGCGAATATCTGGCGCCTGAAAACCAGTTACTTAGGGTAGATGAGTGGCACGTTTGGTAGCTCATCTGCCGCTGCTGGCGAGATCTTCAGCTGCCGTGCGTGGAGCGGTGCTCCTCCCGGCCAATGAAGAAATTTGCAAATGAGGTTGCCGCACAGCATCACTGCGGAAAAGGTGGTAGAAAGGATAAAGCGAAGCAAGCAGTCAAATCACGGCACCTCTGGTCTGGAGGTCGGCCACGTCCTGAGTGCAGTCATATCGGGTGAAATGCATGAACCGGCTTGTCCCAGAGGTTAAGACACTGCTGGCGAGACTCTTCAAATGCAGCGCGTGGAGTGAAGCTCCTCCCGGTTAAGGAAGTAAATGCGGAAAAGAAATAAAGGTTGCTGTGCGGAGCCGATGGGAAAAGGTGGTGGAAAGTGAAGTTTAACCGGTATGTCCAGTAGTATCGCTACGAGAGCTATACCACGGCACCTCTGCTCTAGAGGCCGCCCACGTCCGAAATACACCTACACTGGTGAAATATGCCTAAACCGGCACACACCAGGGGTGGAACTTGATGGCTAGACATGTCATGCCACCTCCGCTCTAGAGGTCGGTAACGCCTGATAAACACCCATACTGGTGAATTTTGCCTAAACCGGCTCATACCAGGGGTGAATCTTGAAGGCTATGCATGTCACAGTACCTCTGCCCTAGAGGTCGGTCCCGTCCCAAACACGCCCATACTGGGATAATGCCTAAACCGGCTCAACCCAGGGGTAGAAGTCACTAGTGGCGAGGATTCGTCCTCCTCGACAAAAGCTCCGTCCTGGTCACAACTAGGAAGGGTAGCGGCCACGACCGAAAAATGCTGAAGTCGGAGACACTGGACCAGGGAAGTCTAGATAGGCAACCACCTCTCACCCAGCGGGGATGTTTGCGTATCCTAATCACGCTAAGGTTTTCCGGTGAGAAAGTCCAACCCTGGACTGGATGGGCAACCACCTCTCACCCGGCGGTGATACACGGGTATCTCAAAACACGTCGAGGTTTTCCGGTGAGAAAGTCCAACTCTGGCCTGGGTGGGCTACCGCCTCTCACCCAGCGGGGATGCACTGATATCCTAAACACGTCGAGGTCTTCCGGTGAAAAAGTCCAACCCTAGACTAAACTGGTGCAATGAAAACCACGGTGTCACGCAATCCCGCTTCTGAGACCCACCAAGAATACAGGCTAAAGCACTGTGATACTCTGAACCCCTTGTGGTCCTCTCTTGGATCTCGTGTGGTCTATTTTGGACCACAGGGGACCACGGGACCTAACGAGGACCACAGGCGTGAATTCAGTAGGTTCACAGTGCGGTTTTTGGTGGTAGAAGTGAACGAAGAAGAAGAAAAAGAAGAAGATTCACTTACTGTAGTGAAGAGGTTTACATTTCGCATTTGAAATTAAGCGTTAATGTTTGGGTTATATAAGATAAAGAAACGTTCAGATTCTATGATGTTCTTCGATGTAGATATAATGTTTGGCATCCGTTGTCAGCTCCGCGAGTTTGTGTCTTTATGAGTCAGACGTGACCATGCTAATTGGGAAAAAAAGTTGTCGTATGTTTCAGTTTTAAAAGTTAACTTCAGTTTAACAAAGTTGTCGTATGTTTACGTTTTAAAAATTAAAAGTTAACTTCAGTTAAAAAAAGTTGTTGTATGTTTCAGTTTTAAAAGTTAAATTCAGTTTAAAAATTTGTCGTATGTTTCAGTTTTAAAAGTTAAAAAGTTAACTTCAGTTAAAAAAGTTGTTGTTTGTTTCAGTTTTATCGCTTCTGTAGATGTTTTTTTATGTTACATATTATGTATATGACTGATCCACGAAGCACTAGAACTAGTGTGGCAATGTTAGGCGCTGTTTAGTTTTCATTTCGTCTCAGTTTTTGGTTTTAGTTTTCTGACGAAGGTATAGTCTGAACTAGAGTTCCTAACTGAATATAGTTCATTTAATAGATACGGCTTACTACATCAACCGTCTGGTGGCTTGTGGTTTTTTATACATGGTTTGTCTACCTCGTTCCCAGGGTTACCTAGATCCTATGAAAAAACTCCTCGACTCCCAGGATACGAAAAAGGACATTGAGTGTCTGTTCAGCAATATCACGGATATTTACAAGTTTGGCTGGTAAGTGAATGGGGTAATGTAAGAGAGAGAGAGAGAGAGGATTAGGGAGGGAGAGCGAACGAACAGACTTTAATTTCGAAGAGTTAAGAATCGGGCATGCAGGCTCGTCTACCATTCTGCCCTTCATTATACAACTTTCATTCATTCTGCCCTTTATCATACAACTTTCATTCAGTCACAGATATTCAACATTTGTTATTGAACATAATATGCACGAGAGGGAGAGAGAGAGAGAGAGAGAGAGAGAGAGAGACAGACAGACAGACAGACAGACAGAGAGGGAGAGAGAGAAATTCGAGAGTTTAGACGTCTTACAGAGCAAAAAAAAAAAAACGTAGCCAATAATTACACAAGCATTGTGATATTCAGCACATACACACATCCATCCATCCATATGTACGTACATACGTACATACATATTTAGAATGAGCGAGAATCTCGGGACAAACAACATTAACGTCGACTATAAACAGTGTCAGGTCCTACCTTTAGGGTAGTTAAGTAGGCGCCTATCAAAGAAAAGAATTTTTAAAAATGACAGGAGAATTGCCTGGGAGAATTGACAAAACAAAAATAATGAACATGCCCTCTGTTAGACATATTTCAATTAATATTCAAAAATTACATATGAATAAATAGATGATTGTTGTAAAATTGATGGCACTGAAGTCAAGGTGAATGTTAAAAATGTGATTAGTGCAAAACGTGAATCCGTGACCAAGAATCAATTCAGTCTTTACTTTGACTGAAGTCAGATTGGCTGACTGATCTCGGGATGTAGCATCACTGCAGTCAGGGCATTCTGCTCCATTGCCTAATCCATTAATTAATGTAAGGTATGTGTACTGACTGTCTCTGTCATTCCTTAATTGTGGGTTTGTCATTTCCATCGACTAAGGGAGTTTATCTAATTGAAATCAGATCAGCTCATAAACTATCTCAAAGTACTGAGACTGTAGTTTTATGACTGGGAAAACAAATTGTCATTGCTTTGATATTTATCTTTTTTTTGTATCTACAACTTTAATTAACTGTACCCGACTCATACACATATCATGGATAAAGAATATTCCAAAAATATTTTAAATTTCATACCCAAAAAAATAACTTTCAAATTCTGTTTGCTTTTTCTATTTTCTACCATGACTGAAGGGGGCCGACCATGTCTCTAAGGCTTCATTATTTCATTACATTTTCCAAAAGCATTCTCCATACCTCAAGGACTAGCTCTCCTAGCCTTGTCAAATCCTCTCCCACCAAGAATACAGGCTAAAGCACTGTGATACTCTGAACCCCTTGTGGTCCTTTCGTGGAACTCGTGTGGTCTATTTTGGACCACACAGGGGACCACGTGACCTAACGAGGACCACATGCGTGAATTCAGTAGGTTCACAGTGCAGTTTTTGGTGGTAGAAGTGAACGAAGAAGAAGAAGAAGAAGATAGATCAAATTATACTATGCAACAAAAAAATAAAGTTTTAAAAATGAATGGCGAAGTGGTTAGTGCACTGGTCTCTCATGATGAAAGTCGGGAGGTTCGAATCCGGCCCAAGTCATCCAACTATAGAAATGGGTACCCGACTTATTCTGGAGTTGGGGAAGGAAAGGCGGTCAGGGGTGATACTGACGGTATCACCCTCTAATGTGCTGACAGGTCAAGGAAAATATGGACACTAACACCATATCCTTATGTGCCTCTAAGGCATGACAGGGTTACCTTTTTCTTTAACTTTCTTTTTTACGAGGATGCCAAACAGCTAAGTGTTAATTCTGTGTCCGTATTTCTTTCTTACGAGGATACCAAACAGCTAAGTGTTAATTCTGTGCCCGTATTTCTTTCTGACGAGGACACCAAACAGCTAAGTATTAGTTCTGTCCCCGTCTTTCTTTCTTTCTTACGAGGCCACCAAACAAATAAGTGTTAATTTTGTGCCCGTCTTCCTTTCTTACGAGGTCACTAAATAGCTAAGTGTTAATTCTGTGCCCGTCTTTCTTTTTTAAACAAACAGCTAAGTGTTAATTTTTCATTTACTTTCCGTGTTTTTATCTGTTGTGTGTGTGTTTATGTTATCACTGATAAAGGCATTTACTGAAATGTTGAGTTGTTAAAAGTTCTTAATTTCACGTGCTCCTTATTTTCTGCCACTCTTGTTTCTGCCCGCGTTCCTCGCCCTCTCTATAAGTAAAACTAAAAGTACACACCTCAGTCTACCTTTATAACTAGAACCAGTTTCACGGCCGTCGTTTACTCTTATTTCTGAATCTTTCCAACGGTTCCAAGAAGCACCCTTTGGAAAAGTAAGAGAACTCAGTTTTGCAGTACTTTCTTTCACGGGCGCATTTTTATACACATTAGTTATTCGAGCCTAGCGCTCAGAACTGCCTAGAACCATTCCTGTGTGCAGGAACGTGATACATAGTGCCTGCACTTATTACAGAACGCGTTGTAATTTCCCACAATGCAGCAGCAAACATATGTGTCCCATCTGTCTTCCAGGGAAGCAGCTACGGAAACTGCAACATAAATTATCCTTTCTTAATCTTATTCCGATGTAGGTTTCATAGATGATATGAAGTAGAGAGGGACATTATCTTTAATCCTTTTTTTATTTAAGAAGACGTAACACCAGAATAATGATTGAACTTTTCTTTCAATCAGCATTTTCTTGAATGACCTTGAGACGGCTGGTGCAGATCCCATACATGTCGCCCAGTGCTTCGTCACACACAGCAAAGGCTTCGTCATCTATACGGATTACTGTACTAATTACCCAAGGTTTGTGGAAGTCGGTATATCAGTTTGTCTGTGTCAGTCCAACGAAATTCAGTTCCATGCCCTAATGACCCCACGCCCAACCTTTCAGCATGAACCAAAGATCCGCTCTTTTGTATTCATTTATCCACTGCTTCATTCTGTAATTCCTTCCAGACTTAATTACAGTGTAGACGGCTGCAAGACATCGTTGATTATCTGCAAATGGATGCAGCAAGGCATCTTGCTTACGACCGATAAGCCTACAGGAGAGCTGTTAGAGATGGCAAAGTTCCGCAAGGGACATGCAAATGACTGACTGACTGATATATTAAATGTTGTATTATCTGCATAGCAGTTTCTACCAATACTGGATTAGTATAATCGGTAGTCACAGGCGACAGTGTCAAGATCTAGACTCTTTAAGCTTCTTCTATTGTCTTCCGCTTTGTCCCTCAGTAAAATTAGCGTTTTATTTTCAATAACTGTCTTCTAAATTGTCTTTGGAAGCATGGTCCAGGCTCTATGTCCCTCAGTAAAAGTAGTGTTTTATTTTCAATAACTGTCTTCTAAATTGTCTTTGGAAGCATGGTCCAGGCTCTATGTCCCTCAGTAAAAGTAGTGTTTTATTTTCAATAACTGTCTTCTAAATTGTCTTTGGAAGCATGGTCCAGGCTCTATGTCCCTCAGTAAAAGTAGCGTTTTATTTTCCAGTCTCTATGTCCCTCAGTAAAAGTAACGTTTTATTTTCCAGTCTCTATGTCCCTCAGTAAAAGTAACGTTTTATTTTCAATGACTGTCTTCTAAATTGTCTTTGGAAGCATGGTCAAGGCTCTTATTGGTTTTTTTAAGGGAACGGGCTGGAGTGGTGAATGTTGGAGAGAGATCCCTGGCGTGCGTGCGTGAGTGTATATATATATATGTATATATATATATGTATGTATATATATATATGTATATATATATATATATATATATATATATATATATAAGGTAATATTCCCGTTTCCATGCTGTTAAGCTATAGCGGAAAATGCGGTGTTAAGCCCGTATTTTCCATGACCTTCGGCACATGAAAGTGTGATGTGGTCAGTATCACACCTGGCCCTATCTACCTTCCCCGATTTCTCTGGTACTCATTTTTAGAGGCTGGGTGAACTCCGGGGCCTTTTTGTTGTGTACCAGGAAAAAAAAATCGCCACTGCTGGGACTGAACCCGGTTCCACCGGATTGGTAAACAGAGCGCATAACCACTCAGCTAACCAGCGAGTAATTTGTATGGTATTACAAGAAAACTGATGCTAAAGCAAACAAACAAACAAAAAATCTGAATGGTGTTATGGTCCTCTTTGTGATTCTTTTAAACATCAATGAATGATTTCATCGACAGCGCTGTTGAGGTTTTGACAAGGTTCATGCAGCACCCAGAGCTGAGTGAGCTGTGCAAGGAAAGACAACTCGCTCTCGGACATGGTCTTTCTTTGGGAGCTTATCTCCTCAAGCCCGTGCAGAGAATCCTGAAGTACCATTTGTTGTTACATGTAAGAACATTGAATGGAAGAGTTTTGTCTTCCCATCTTGGGAATAGCAGTTTGAGAATGAAAATATGTAAATGGTGTGGAGGCGTGGTGGAGAATAGAAAAGGACAGTGGATACTATGTAAATAAAATTGTCATTTCAGAAAAGAACGTCAGCCATGGGGTAACTAATGCATTTTTTATGTAGAAAGCAAACATTTTACAAAGCAACAATAGTCTATAAATCAAATTGACTAACCGGAAGTATCAGGCAGAAAAAACAAACAGGAAATGCAGGATATTGACAATTTTTTTTTAAATGTGTGCATACTCTGAATACTTGTAGCTCATAAATTACACACTTTCAGACTATGCTTACAATTCCTGGGAAAATAGTGAGGAACATTCTGAACAATTTTTTTTTAAGTATAGAAAGAGAAAATATCGCCTGAATTCAGTGTGAGATACAAGTAGTTAGAGTTTTGTACTTGTGTGTGAGTGAGTGAGTGGAGCAAGCGAGTAAGTGAGTGAGTGAATAAGTGAGTGGAGTGAGTGAATGAATGGAGTAATTGAGTGAGTGGAATGAGTGAGTGAGTGAGTGATATACCTGCAATTTTATTTTACTTGTGTAAGATGAGAAGTAGACATGGGAAATTAAAATGAAGAGAGAGAGAGAGACTATGTATAGGTTGGTACCCTTAGCAGAAAGTGAAAATTTGAAATGACAGTACTGTAAATGTAAAACAGAATGCAGTAGCCAAGTAAAACAGAAAAAAAACTTACAAAAATTAATGTTAAAAGAAGTGAGTGGGTTAATAGGATGTGTTATGTAGATAAAAATATTTGCTCATTTATCAAGAGCAAATAAGCAGTTTCTCTGTTATCTGGGAGTTTGCATAAGCAAGGAGATAATGTTTAGAAGGAAAGTTTCATGGAGAATCCTAATAATCTTGTCTAGTATGTGAACTGCTATGTCTTTTTATGTCTTTTGTCTTCTCTGTTCTGCTTCTCTTTCTTTGTCTAATTTGTGTGTGTGTGTGCGCGCGCGAGTGCGTGCGTGTATGTGTGTGTATATATATACATATAATATATATATACACATATATATATATACACAGACACACACACATATATATATATCTATATTTATATATGTATATATAAACTCCAGCGAGACATTAAAAGATGTCCCAGTTTTTTTTTTCTATCAACCGCCACATTTAAGGTTACTGGTATGCCTGAGTAGTCATTTCTTGTCTTTGTTTCCATTCAGAATATTGTGAAGAAGTTTGAGAAAGAAAGAGAAGGAGCAGTTGTCCTTGAGCAAGCTTTCCAACACATGACTCAGATGGCTCATCACATCAATGAGATGAAGAGGAAATCCTGTCATGCCTTAGAGGCACATAAGGATATGGTGTTAGTGCCCATATTTTCCTTGACCTGCAAGCATACTAGAGGGTGATATGGTCAGTATCACGCCTGGCTGCCTTTCCTTCCCCAACTCCAGAAGAAGTTTGTTACCCATTTCTACAGCAATAGAAGTAGAAACAGCTTTATTAGTTAATGAGCACACAGTTGTAATGTTTCAGCTTATATGTGGTACCATGCAAAAACATACAGAACAAAGAAATAAGGAAAGAAGATGAAATATAAATTCACATGAATGATATACAACGAGTAAGAATGAGGAAAAAACAGTCGAAAAAAAAGGAGGAGCATTTATCTGTGACTTGCAAGTAGCTGCGTTTGAGAGTGAGTATGGTGGAATATTGTGAGTGTTTAAAGACTCGTGAGTCTTGTAAAGAGGTGGTGGGGAAAGTGGAAAGGATAGAGAGTTTTAAAATTTCATTATCACAGCATTACTATAGTGACTTTTATGTATATTTATATATTTAGTTTTATACCCGAGAACTACTTGTCTGTTACAAGAAGCAATGGTCTTCATAAAATCTTATTATTGTGAATTACAGTTAGTCTTCACATTTTTACTGAAAAATCATACCTGGCACGGTAGCTATATCTATTGTTTTTTGGAATGCCTTCTTTTTGATAATTAAAGAACTCTCTCTCTCTCTCTCCTCTCTCTCTCTCTCTCTCTCCTCTCTCTCACTCTCTCTCTCTCTCTCTCTTATGGTCCTTTGCTGAAAGGCATAGGATATTATGTCTTTCCCTAACCCTCTCAGTCCTTTGTGCATCACAACAGGTTTGTCACTGAGCCTTTACCTTGTCAGGATCTTTTCTCTCTGTCTACCTCTGTCTCTTCTACCTTCGATCTTCCCTGTTGCCATTAGGTTCTCTAGTCCGCCTCTCCTCCAAACATGGCCCACATTAGGTTCTCTAGCCTGCCTCTCCTCCAAACATGGCCCACATTAGGTTCTCTAGCCTGCCTCTCCTTCAAACATGGCCCACATTAGGTTCTCTAGCCCGCCTCTCCTCCAAACTTGGCCCACATTAGGTTCTCTATCCTGCCTCTCTTCCAAACATGGCCCACATTCATAGAGCAGAGGCGCCGTGGTATGTGTAGCTCTCGCAGTGATACTACTGGACATACCGATTAAACTTCACTTTATCCTTTCCACCACCTTTTCACATCGGCGCCGCACAGCAACCTTTATTTCTCTTCCGCATTTTCTTCCTTGACCGGGAGGAGCTTCACTCCACGCGCGGCATTTGAAGAGTCTCGCCAGCAGTGTCTTAACCTCTAGGACAAGCCGGTTCATGCATTTCACACGATATGACTGCATTCAGGACGTGGCCGACCTCCATATCAGAGGTGAAGTGATTTGACTGTTTGCTTCGCTTTATCCTTTCTACCACCTTTTCCGCAGTGACGCTGCGCGGCAACCTCATTTGCAAATTTCTTCATTGGCCGGGAAGAGCACCGCTCCACGCACGGCAGCTGAAGAATCTCGCAAGCAGCGAAAGATCTTTAATGAAACTGTTAATTTCATGCTTGTTTTAGTAAAACTCCCTTTCTTATACGGGCATACATGAGATGAAATTTTAATAATGAACAACGGGATTAAATTTTGTTCTTAATCAGAGGAACATACGATGAAAGCGATTATTTGAGTCCCCAACACCAGTGGGTAAAAACAGTGACGGTGAGAGAAACAGACAGATACGATTACATATTCACACTGAGAGAAGGACACACACAGTGTGTGTGTGTGAGAGAGAGAGAGAGAGAGAGAGAGAGAGAGAGAGTTGATTCGATTCGTTAAGAACGAACCAAACAAACAAGAGCGTTCGCCAAGGGAAATGGAACTTTGTTGTCGGGAGTTCATTTAATTACGATAATGTAGTCATCGCTAGAGTTGTAGTCAGAGTCAGGGTTGTAGTCAGAGTCAATGTCAGAGTTGTAGTCAGAGTCAGGGGTGTAGTCAGAGTCAGTGTCAGAGTTGTAGTCAGAGTTAGGGTTGTCGTCGGAGTCAGAGCCACGGTTGTAGTCAGAAGCAGGTGTGTGCAGGTACTTTGAGCTTTGTTGTTGTTGTTTTTTTTTTTATTCTTATGTCAAGAAGTATCACAGCATGATCGTATAATCAGTACCCAACTTTTTGTGTGGACGAGAAGTATTGCAAACTAGTTTTGCACTTCTTTAGCGTATCCACTATCTCATTTTCCCCCTCCCCTCTTTATGGATAGGGATAGGCTGAAGGCCATCCTCTTCTTTCTCTCTTCCTCCTGCTGTGGTATGCGAATGAAGCTGGTGGTACACCACGCCCAACCCTCTCACGTTAATTATCTGTAGTGACACTGGTGTTGTCCTGGCCTTGTTTCTGGCCACATCTTTCTTGGCAGCCTTTCTCGGGCAAAATCTGAGCTCGTTCAAGTTCAAACTTGTTGATTGATGTCCAGGTTGGGTATTGCTAGCAACAACAGTTTTTGCTTGACAGTAAGGATGTTTTGTGAGTCCACCCTCCCCCCAACATTGTTCGCTATTCGATCTTTTGATGCTTAAAATATGAACTGAAAAAGGTGCTATTTTGGAGCAAGAAGACCAAAATTAGAGCAGAAAACAAGAAATGTATAGGATTATATCCTGATTTGTCCAAAATATAACTAATGGTTCCATTTCAGAGTGTTTTCTACCTCAGATTTAGTATCTTTGAATACTGGAAATTTATCATGAAATGAAGCACTTTTCAGTGGTTTTCATTCTTGGTATATCAAGATCCTGTTATCCCTGTTTCATTGGACTTTGGAAAACTAAGACTTGAGAAACGTTAGACAAAAAGGTTAGGTTTGAATATGCCCTTGGAATTCTTTCAAGAAATTCATGAATATTTAAGTGGCCTTGAATTCTTTCAAGAAATTAATGAACTGGCATTTATAACTTATGAAGAAACATCTAACATTCCTGAACTCATTAGATTTCTTGCTTTCCGCGCGCGCGCGCACACACACAATCTCAATCCGAATTCTCGCGCCCTGTTGTAATGCAGAGAGCTAAATATTCCAGTTTTTAGGGGGAAAAAAACAGAAAACAAAAAATATGTAGCGCCTTACCGAAGGATTGCGCTCAGAAAACAAAGTTGCCAATTCTGACAGTCCAGACGCAAAGCTGGGGATCACCACTTGCTGAATGATGTTTTAAGACTCATTAAAATAATGTTTCAAAATTTGTTATAGCGGATCACCTCATGTTCTCCTCCCTGCAGAAACTGTCCAAAACTCTCCTTGAAAATAATACTACAAAACTGATTTGTTGTTAAATCCATAATGACCAAAAGTTTCACTTTTTTCTCCATTTGATTGATTTTGTTTGATTATTGCTTTTGTTAACTGTTTGCTCTGCATAGCATTTTTGATTGACTGTAAGCTGGATAAGACAGGGATAGAACACTGAGCTCGCGGAACTGATTCGCTTGGATAATGCATTCTTTCAATTACAAAAATTATAATAATGAAATGATAGTTTTAGAGTTCCTTAATTCTTGCTCATCTCAAATTAATTTCCATGCTTTCCCAGAGTAAATTTTGATAAGAAAGAAGGACCTCTGTGAATTAAAAATATGGATTTGTCAGAAATGCGCTACTTGTTCACCTTATTTAGGCTCTCCCTAAATATCGCTCTGAGCACTGATGTTCAAGACCTACCAACACTTAATATCGCTCTGAGCACTGATGCCCAAGACCTACCAACACTTAATATCGCTCTGAGCACTGATGTACAAGACCTCTCTCTGAACCTTAAGTGCCCAGAGCACATGGGGCTTCCGCAAGGGTTTTCCACAAATGCCTGTCCTTTGCCTTTTTTTTCTGCTCTTGCCCAGGTTAGCCCTCTATTGCTCAACATCCTTTCTGTTGTTCTTCTCCATGTCTCTTTTGGTCTGCCCTTACTTCTGTTTCCCTGTGGTGTCCATCTTAGTGCTGTTTTTGGTAGTGAGTTATCAGTCATTCGGAGCACATGTCCTAACCATCGCCAGCGTCTTTCCTCAATAATTACTGTCAGTGGCTTCATCTGCATCTCTGCAAACAAGATGTTATTTCTTATGGTGTTTGGCCAAAATATTTTTCTAATTCTTCGTAAACATTTAGTCTTGAAAGAATTCAACTTGTTTTCTATTGTTTTGGTGATTTTCCAGCATTCACTTCCATAGCGTAGTACACTTAGAACATTACTCTTAAATATCCTGATTTTCGTATGCATGCATAGTTTTTTTAGATTTCCATATAGTCTGTAGCATAGCAAAAGTCTGGTTTGCTTTAGTAAATCTGCTGTTGATGTCCTCTGTACTGTCTCCATTTTCTACTACTCTACTGCCAAGGTATACAAATTCATTGACCTCCTCCACTAACTTGCTATCTACTTTGAGTACATTTCTATTTTCACATTTTGCTTCATTAACTTTGTCTTTCCTACGTTGATCTTTAGTCTTATGTTGTTTGCATTCTGAGTTAGCTTGTTTATTTTATCTTGCATTTCTTTGTGGCTGCTTGATAATAGACAAATGTCGTCCGCAAAGTCAAGGTCCTCCAGCACTGTGTCAAGAGGCCATTGTAATCCTCTGCGTTTGTCTGATGTTGCCTCCTTCATTAACCAGGCTATTGCCAAGATAAATAATGTTGGTGATAGTACACATCCCTGCTTCACTCCTGTTTGTACCCTAAAGCTGCTGGAGGTATATTCTCCACAGATCACTTTGCACTGAAAACTCTCGGGGGGGGGGGGGGGGGAGGCCATGCCATCTTAGGATTTTCCACAGTGCATCTCTGTTGACACTGTCAAAGGCTTTCTCAAAATCTATGAATAATGCATATGTTGTGCTATGCCACTCATTTGCCTGTTCTAATATTTGTCTAAGTACAAATATGTGGTCTATGCATGATCTTCCTTTCCTAAATCCTGCCTGCTCTTTCCGAAGTTTTCCCTCACGTGCTTGTACAATTCTGTTGATGATTATTCTGCAAAATACTTTACTGGTGAGTGGCAGTAGGGTAATGCCTCTCCAGTTCCCGCAATCTCAGAGGTTACCTTTCTTTGGTAGTTTTACTATAAGGCCAGTTTTCCACTAATATGGAGCCTTTTCTAGATCCCAAATTTGTTGTAATATCCGGCAAAGTTGTTTTAGTGTTTCTGTTTCTTCTACTTTCAACATCTCAGCAGTCACTTCATCTTCACCTGGTGCCCTATCTAACTTTAGCTTCTTTATCGCCTCCTTTACTTCACTTATTGTTATTGGTCCTGTATTGATGTTTAGTTCCGTTTTTGCTTCAGGTATGTCTATTGTTTGTGCTGCTTGTGTTCTGTTTAGTAGGGTGTTAAAGTGTTCCCTCCATCTTTCAATTTTTTCTCTTTCTCCACTGACCAGTTGTCCATTTTGTGTCCTTACTGCACTTTCACATCTTGTGTTAAAGTTTCCTGTCATCTGCTTTGTGATTTTATATATGGTTTTCATGTCATTTGTATATGCTGTTTTCTCTGCTGCTTCTGCTAAGTTGTCATAGTATTGACGTTTATCTTGACGGCATGATTCCTTCACTTTTTTGTCTTTTTGTGCATAATTACTTAAAACTTGTTCTTTAAGCCGTTGTGATTTGGTGTTCAGTAATCTTTCTTGATTTCTTTTCTTTGCTCTATCTTTTCCCATGTGGTCTTGCTTATCCATTCCTCTTTTCTCCGTTTCCGATATCACAGCACCTCTTTTGCTGTTTCCTGTAGTATTTTATTGAACTCTAGTATGGACATTTCTGCTTCGTCTTGTAGGACACTGAAGCGGTTCTTAAGTACTATTGAGAATTCATTTCTTGTTTGCTGGTCTTTCAGTTATCTTGTATCAAAACGTATCTTTCTGTGTTCTCCGATTTTGACTTTCTTTAATTTTAGTTTTTATTTTGCTACCAGAAAGTTGTAATCACTTCCTACATCTGCTCCTTTCCTTGCTCGCACATCTTGTAGTGACCGTTTCCACTTGTTATTTATTAGTATGTGATCGATTTGGTTTTCTGTGGTTTTATCTGGGGACCTCCAAGTCACTTTATGGAAGTTTTTGTGTTGGAAAATTGTCCATCCGATGGTCATCATGTTTTCTTCACAGAAACTGCAGTCTTTCTCCATTTTCATTTATTTCTCCGATGCATAGATATATCGTCTGAAAAGTGTAAAGGCACAACGGTGGTTTTTTAGAGTATGTGGTATTATTATGTTGTGTTAAAAAGAAAAGGCAATGTGAAATCACACGTAGAAAGTGTTGAGAGGCTGTAAGCACTTTGCGACAATTCGGGAATAATTTACTAAAGCTGATCTGGTAACTAAAACCAATTGTGACATAATAGATTGATTTAGAGACTTGACGCTGCGTGCAGGGAGTTGCATTGAATCTGCTTGAAAGGACTTGAATTGAGACTTGCTTTAAACGACTTGAACACATTTCTATGCGTCTCTAATATCAGATTAACTGCTTGATTACTGCATTACACAACTGCATTATACGAACAGGACGCCACTGCAACGTGGATAGTCCAACCAATGAATGCAAGTACCAAAAATATAACTTGACAAGTAGTTACTTATATTTGTTTTTATTATATGTTTTTTTTTATTTGCAATGTGCATATTAAATGCATATAAAAGTTCTATAATTCAAAATATGTTTAGACAGTATTATTTTGAAGATATATACTGTTGCGCTATTATGCTAGCAAGTGTGCAGTTGACGTTATCTGGCCGATGACACCGGAAGTATTTAAACAAGTTAGGTCAGCGGCAAAAACCTCGTAATCATTTTCTGTGTGACGGACAGAACAAACAGATCAAACAGATCAGGGTAACGCATAAAATCTGATGGTAATGTATGATGTTATGTGACCTGCATGTGTTGATGGTGTTTTTAAATTTAGCATACACGAACATTTGATCAGGCGGTTATAGATCAAGTTTGATGTTTGGTGGAAATGTTTCGCAGATATTATAAATTCGTTGCAAAACCGGTCTCACGCCTGCCTTCAGGCATGACTGATGGCTCGTCTGTCTGCAGCAGACACAAGTGTCCATAGATCTGTGTAATAAGTCTCGAATGTTGTATACGTAGCAGTGACTTGGTGTAACAGGGTATATTTATAGTCTTGGAAGGCGGAGAGAGAGATAGAGGAGAACCGAATTGTTTGATGGAAAACATTTTTAATTATAGGCGTTGCACATTTTACGTACATATTAACGACATCCTTTGTTCGAGTTATGAGTCGTTAGAATGTAGTTACCAGGTTCTGGCATTTTCTGCATATGATTTCATGGTGTCTCTGCTTCTTTCGCGTAACAGTATTGGTAGAGCATAATCTTCACAACTGCTATATGCCCTTATACTTTCCAAACGTTGTATCCCTGCACACATGCAGGCGTGGGTACTAATTTAATGCATATTGCATATACATTACATTTGCATATGCAAAATATTCCTGAAGCCATTGTTTAGTTTGAATTTTTTTTCTTTTCTATGGGAGATGCAACCAATAAAGTGTAGTAAAGAGGAAGTTTTAGCATCCCTTATTTTTAGCATGTTAATCATCAGAACATATGAGAGGTTTCCAAATTCCATTGAAACATTCTGATACCAGTGAGTCCATAAGGCAGAGACAAATAAATGAATAAATAAAATCCACTTTATCTGACTTGAGTCTAGGGAATAATTTTTTCTGCTTCTACTTCGATATATCTGTACCTCTGAGGACTGTAGGACTCTAGATTTCACAGAATCTGTCATTACTCATTTCTTTGTGTAAGTTCAAGCTGCATACTTTTAGCTAAAATGTGACCAGATCATATGTCATCACATGCTACATAGCAGTTTATTTAATTAATGTTTTTTTTTTTTGGTACTTGCCTTTGACTTTAGACTTTTCCGATCCCAGGGTTTACGAGTTTTCACTCTTTTTTCCCTTGTGTCAGATAATGAAACGTACAGGTCCTTTTCAGCTGTTCTACATTTCCATACAGAATGTCGGTGATTGAGGAATTTGGTGGTATCAGGTTCTTCAAAAGATCCTTCAGTGCACTTTGGTCCAGCAGATGGTGTTTAACAGTTTCTTCTTCATGTCTGTTGCAGTGCATGCAGTATGGTGTGTGGTCAGCGGTCACTCTGTGTAAGTGCTTATTGAGGGTGATGTGTCCTGTTCTCAACCTGAAAATTGTGCATTGGTCTCTACGGCATAAGCTGTTGATGTGGTCTCCGGGGTTAGGCTTTGGCAGGTGTGTATATAGGGATCATCCAGTTGGATTACTGGCCCAGCTGTCCATCCACTGCTGCTTGCAGTTGTTGTGTATGTGTTTAGCTGTTATCATGTTGGTGGAGATGTGGGGCTGAGACATGGTGGCTCCACTCATTGCCAGTCTGTCAGCATGTTCATTTCCTCTATCTATGTGCCCTGGTATCCACTGTAGTGTGGTGAGGTGGTTTGTTGCACTGAATATATCAGTTGTAATGTGATCAGCTGTTGGTATCCAGTTTTAAAGGGCCTGGAGAGCAGACTGGGATTCTGTGAAAATAACAAGGTTTTTTGGGTCGGAGGCACTGTTTTTGTATTTGGTGGTGGTGACTGCCAGGGCTGCTAATATTGCCTGCATCTCTGAATCATAATTGGAGCAGCGAGATCCACAAGGAACAGAAATGTGCCTTGTTGTCTTGTCTGGAAACATTATGAGTACCCCATATCCTGCATTGTCTGTTTCTTTGAATGCTAACCCATCAGTAAATGCATGGATCCAGTCCTTGGGGTAGGATTCTGTGGTCTTCAGTGCACACAGCTTTAGGATGTTGGGATCTGATGATTTGTTCACTAATTTGTTCTAGAGTGGTGTTAATTTGAGGAAGTGTGCAGTTTGTTTGGTGGGTTGTCTGGTACTATCTAAAAAAAAAAAAACCAGTCCCAAATCATTTCAATGGCCCCAACCACAGAGGCAAATCTGATTTTCTGGTAACAGCCATTAAACAATGTCACGCAGATGACACAAGCCGCCTGGCACTTGAGAACCACTGCATTCAAAATTATGGGATGCTGGAACCACATGGGTTAAACTTGCTGTTTAGTTACACATAACATCATCTTCTGCAGTCATTATAGTACCTCTCCACTAAGTCCACCCCTTCTTACTTTTCAAACTTCCTCACAGCATCACTCTGCAACCCCTCTTCCCCAATCATCTGTTTCAATTTCTCCTAGCTAGGTCAATATTGCTCAACAGAGATGCACTGTGGAAAATCCTAAGATGGCATGGCCTCCCCCATAAAATAGTTAATGTAATCAAAGCCCTATACGAGGGTTTTCAGTGCAAAGTTATCTGTGGAGAACATACCTCCAGCAGCTTTAGGGTACAAACAGGAGTGAAACAGGGATGTGTACTATCACCAACATTATTTATCTTGGCAGTAGACTGGTTAATGAAGGAGGCAACATCAGACAAACGCAGAGGATTACAATGGACCCTTAACACAGTGCTGGAGGACCTTGACTTTGCGGACGACATTTGTCTATTATCAAGCAGTCACAAAGATATGCAAGATAAAATAAACAAGTTAACCCAGAATGCAAACAACATAGGACTAAAGATCAACGTAGGAAAGACAAAGTTAATGAAGCAAAATGTGAACAACAGAAATGTACTCAGAGTAGATAACAAGTTAGTGGAGGAGGTCAACGAATTTGTATACCTTGGCAGCAGAGTAGTAGAAAATGGAGACAGCACAGAGGACATCAACAGCAGACTTACTAAAGCAAATCAGGCTTTTGCAATGCTACAGAATATATGGAAATCAAATAAACTAAGCATAAATATGAAAATCAGGATATTTAAGAGTAATGTTCTAAGTGTACTACTCTATGGAAGTGAATGCTGGAAAATCACCAAAACCATAGAAAACAAGTTGAATTCTTTCCAGACTAAATGTTTACGTAGAATTAAAAAAATATTTTGGCCAAACACCATAAGAAATAACATCTTATTGGCAGAAATGCAGATGAAACCACTGACAACAATTATTGAGGAAAGACGCTGGCGATGGTTGGGACATGTGCTCCGAATGACTGACAACTCACTACCAAAAATAGCACTAAGATGGACACCACAGGGGAGCAGAAGTAAGGGTAGACCAAAAGAGACATGGAGAAGAACAACAGAAAGGATGTTGAGCAATAGAGGGCTCACCTGGGCAAGAGCAGAAAAAAAGGCGAAAGACAGGCATTTGTGGAAAACCCTTGCGGAAGCCCCATGTGCCCTGGGCACTTAAGGTTCAGAGAGAGAGAGGTCAATATTGCACCACTCTCTCTCCCCTCCCCGGTTCCCCATCCACCACCCCCAGTTACAACCCACCGACCACATGTCACAGGTCTCTATTTAAACAGTCTCCATGTCCTACTAAATCCATTCCTGACACACACTGCTGTACAATTTACAGCTAAGTACTCTTTAAAAAAAAGAAAAAATTTTTTTTTTAAAAATAGTATTCATGTGAATCTATACTTTATCTCTTCCCTCTATTTCTTCGTCCTGTATGTTTTTGTATGATTAAGACTCACGCCGAAACGTCATAACTTTGTAATCATTAAGTAATAAAGGTGCTCCTACTTTTTTCCTATTTTATACATTCTGGTATCACAGCTTTACTGCAGTGCTTCGTGTATAGTTGTATACTTATATACTAATTATTGTGTGACTCCCATAATGCTTTAGTTCAATATTATGTATTATGTTCATAAAATGTCAGCTTAATGCTCTTTTATTTAAGCAGAATATGTCTGAATTATTGCCTAAAGCATTCTATTAATCTTTCGCTAATGTTTAGAACTTTTAAAAAAATGTACTGTGTTAATTTAAAATTAACTTCTAGAAGTTAATCTTCCACACTTTCTAGGCTATGTTTTTCTTTTTCTACATAATTTAATACTTTTAAAATAATTTCATCACTTTGCTTTAAAATTTTTCAAGTATTTAGTCTACCTGAAACTGTCTGTTCCTGAAAGGGATTTCATTTACTGTATGCTTCTATTTTTCATTTTTGCAAATGTGGAAAGTATCAAGAGCCTACATTATGTGTATTGACAGAAAATGTTGAAGGAGTATGAGCTATATCTATTTCTTTTCAATAATTAAAGAACTCTCTCTATATCTCTATCTGTCTATCTCTCTCTATATATATATCTCTATCTCTCTCTGTCTCTCTCTCTATCTCTCTCTCTATCTCTCTCTCTAATTATTTTGTTTAGTAGATAGTCATTTATAATGTATGTAGTTACTTCTGTACTGAGTGAATGTTTAAGAGCGAAACGTAAATGTTATATTTTATTTTATGTCTCTCAGCCTCAATGTTAGTTACGTTTGTTATATGAACAGCATATTTGTAGAATGTCTGGAATAGAGTGAAAGATGTATGATAAAGGGCAGAATGTCAGACGGGCCTGCGTGCCCAATTCTTAACCCTTTTGAAATAAAGATCAATCAATCAATCAGTCAATCAATCTATCTATCTCTCTCTATCTATCTCTATCTCTCTCATGGTCCTTGCTGATAGGCATAGGATATTATGTCTTTCCATAACCCCCACTCCCTTGTGCATCTCAACAGGTTTGTCACTGAGCTTTTACCTTGTCAGGATCTTTTCTCTCTGTCTACCTCTGTCACTTCTACCTTCGATCTTCCCTGTTGCCATTAGGTTCTATAGCCCGCCTCTCCTCCAGACATGGCCCACAATAGGTTCTCTAGCCCGCCTCTCCTCCATACATGCCCCACATTAGGTTCTCTAGCCTGCCTCTCCTCCAAACATGGCCCACATTAGGTTCTCTAGCCTCCCTCTCTTCCAAACATGCAAATTAAAGATAGAAATGTGATATTTATAACTAGTTTTTTTTTTGTTTGTTTTTAACTTGGACACAAATTATGGATATATATATAGAGATTTGTATTGTGAATTTTGAAGTATATTATTTATCAAAAATGTCTACAAAAATTATTAATGATCATGAAAAGCTTTCCATTTCTTACCTCCCCTTTTCATGAATGAGATTTTTTTTTTCCTATCTTTTGCATCTTTGAATTTGCTATCATGCCTCACTGGTAGTTTCTTTTTTTTTTCTTTTATAATTCTATAGGTGGAAATAAAAAGGTAAACACTGTATTTTTGTTGTTGTTATTATTATCTGTACTGTTTCATGTGTTTTATGTGTACAATACACTGCAAGAAACAGTGTTAAAACTATTTAAAATAGAAGTAGGTAAAGGTAAAGGTAATCCTGTCATGCCTTAGAAGTACATAGGGATATGGTGTTAGTGCCCATATTTTCCTTGACCTGTCAGCACACTAGTGGGTGATATGGTCAGTATCACGCCTGGCTGCCTTTCCTTCCCCAACTCCAGAAGAAGTCGGGTACCCATTTCTACAACAATAGAAGTAGGAACAGCTTTATTAGTTAATGAGCACACAGTTGTAATGTTTCAGCTTACATATGGGACCATGCAAAAACATACAGAACAAAGAAATAGAGAAAGAAGATGAAATATAAATTCACATGAATGATATACAACGAGTAAGAATGGGGAAAAAATAGTAGAAAAAAAGGAGGAACATTTATCTGTGACTTGCAAGTAGCTGTGTCTGAGAGTGAGTATGGTGGAATATTGTGAGGGTTTAAAGACTCTTGAGTCTTGTAAAGAGGTGGTGGGGAAAGTGGAAAGGATAGAGAGTTTTAAAATTTCATTATCACAGCATTACTATAGTGACTTTTTTGTATACTTATATATTTAGTCTTATATGTACTTATAACCGAGAACTACTTGTGTGTTACAAGAAGCAATGGTCTTCATAGAATCTTATTATTGTGAATTGCAGTTAGTCTTCACATTTTCACTGAAAAATCATACCTGGCATGGAAGGTACCATGATCAACAAGGTGGTCCTTCCGTCCAGGCCAAGATTTTAATCTAAAACCCTCATCACCTCACCGTGGTACAGTTATCTAGCAGCACCATGCAGTGTATGTCTTCTTCTTTGTTCGCTTCTACCACCAAGACCGTCCTGTGATCCTACTGAATTTACACCTATGGTATGCAGTGTATTAAAAAACAAAAAACAAAAATCATGAAAGATCCTAAAATTAAACTGATAATCACATGCAAAAATGTACTAATATTTACTTTTGTTGTGGCAAAAAGCTATGGGCCAAGTGGTTTTGTTCTTCTGCCCAATGATAATGTAGGCTCCATGATGATAAGGATCATGTCAGTACTTACCTGTTTTCAAGATACAATTTGAGGAAGTGAATGAGTGTTTTGATAAGCTATGTTTTGCTATCATTGGTGTCTTGATAAGCTAATTTGTTAAACTCAGTATCTTGGTAAGCTATGGCTTGCTGTCCTGAGTGTTGTGGTTAGCAGTCTTGGTAAACTCTTCTTCTTCTTCTTCTTCGTTCGCACTGTCTGTCTATATCTGCAGTCCTGTCTCTTGGATAAATTTCACTGTTTTTTGTAACTCATGTATGGAACTGTAGAGCTTATGTTCTTTAGTGGTTTCACTGGGCCAGTTATTATTTCTCAGTGTCTCATAGTTGATGCAGTTCTGGAGGATATGTTCCACGGTTTGGGGCACCTGGGCACATGTACATAGATTAGTAGTACCAACCTTAAACTTTGTATACATATGACTTTGGAGTCAGCTGTGTCCTGTTCGGAAACGGAAGATGGTGACTTGTTCCTTTCTGTTTAGCATGTGATAGTCATCAGAATTGGCAAACCATAGCTGACATATAAGCATCAGAGTTGGCAAACCATAGCTGACATATAAGCATCAGAGTTGGCAAACCATAGCTGACATATAAGCATCAGAGTTGGCAAACCATAGCTGACATATAAGCATCAGAGTTGGCAAACCATAGCTGACATATAAGCATCAGAGTTGGCAAACCATAGCTGACATATAAGCATCAGAGTTGGCAAACCATAGCTGACATATAAGCATCAGAGTTGGCAAACCATAGCTGACATATAAGCATCAGAGTTGGCAAACCATAGCTGACATATAAGCATCAGAGTTGGCAAACCATAGCTGACATATAAGCATCAGAGTTGGCAAACCATAGCTGACATATAAGCATCAGAGTTGGCAAACCATAGCTGACATATAAGCATCAGAGTTGGCAAACCATAGCTGACATATAAGCATCAGAGTTGGCAAACCATAGCTGACATATAAGCATCAGAGTTGGCAAACCATAGCTGACATATAAGCATCAGAGTTGGCAAACCATAGCTGACATATAAGCATCAGAGTTGGCAAACCATAGCTGACATATAAGCATCAGAGTTGGCAAACCATAGCTGACATATAAGCATCAGAGTTGGCAAACCATAGCTGACATATAAGCATCAGAGTTGGCAAACCATAGCTGACATATAAGCATCAGAGTTGGCAAACCATAGCTGACATATAAGCATCAGAGTTGGCAAACCATAGCTGACATATAAGCATCAGAGTTGGCAAACCATAGCTGACATATAAGCATCAGAGTTGGCAAACCATAGCTGACATATAAGCATCAGAGTTGGCAAACCATAGCTGACATATAAGCATCAGAGTTGGCAAACCATAGCTGACATATAAGCATCAGAGTTGGCAAACCATAGCTGACATATAAGCATCAGAGTTGGCAAACCATAGCTGACATATAAGCATCAGAGTTGGCAAACCATAGCTGACATATAAGCATCAGAGTTGGCAAACCATAGCTGACATATAAGCATCAGAGTTGGCAAACCATAGCTGACATATAAGCAACAGAGTTGGCAAACCATAGTGCAACACACTTAGTAGATGAAAAGTGTACAAGTTCTTCAAAACCTTCACAAACTATTACTTCATCCTCAAAAATTGGTGTCTCATCACAAAGTAGTACTTTATATCAAAATGTGAATGAATCAAGATCGCATTCCAAAACAAGATCATTAGATCTGAGCAAATCAATGGAAAATAATGAAAGTGTAAGTGAAAATAAAATAGAACACATTCAGGATGAGAGTTCAAAGGGCAAAAAATCCTCACAAACTGCAGAACAAGTCCACAAAAGTGAGCAAACTCTAAAAGCTACAAGCAGAATGAGTAGGAGGGACATGTACAGTAGTGCTCAGAATGTTAGAAAAAATGGTAACATTACCGAGATTAGTGAACAAGAAAAGCAGCAAAAGGAACAGAAGCTGGAAGCCCCAAGCACCTCTTGTACCAAGGAATGTGCTGAAAATTTTGTACTGAAAAGGAAAGGTCTTCGACTTCCAAACACGTCACAACACTTGTCATTAGATGAGCTTGAGCCAGGTATTTACATCAGTGATATTAGCTTTCAGTTAAACAAAAGTCTTGAAAAACCAATCAGGAACTCAAGTGACCTTTCTCTCTTGGATAGAGATTCCTCAGTTACTAATTCTGAAGTTGCCAGCTCAGGATCAGACATGGATGCTGAATCCCTGAGCATTTCTGGGTCTTCTTTGTCAGTTTCAAGCCAACCCCAAACTCATTCAAATACAACAGACTTGATGTTGGGATCAAATAACAATGCAAATGCAGACTTTTTGCACATACACAGAATACTGACTTCTTCAGCAGAGAGGTATTCAGCAAGGAGAGAAAATGTGGAAAATAAAGACAAATTTTCATCCATAATTTCATATATTAATCCATCTTTTGACAATATGAAGAAGCTCAGTTCAAGGAAGAACCGTGATAAACGCTGGTTCTCCAGCCAAGACAAAGTGATAGAAATAGTTTTAGCTCTTCAACTTCTGGAAGTTTAAATGCACTTGGCATATCACCTGTAACTGTTACCATGGCTAAACCTGTAAGTTTCAGTTCAAGTAATCTTTTGAGATCAAACAGCACACCCATTCCAAATATGGGAGGTGGTTTTGATAGTAAGTCAGCTTATAGAAGCCACCCAGTTTCTCTGGATGTTGACAAGCTGACAGATGAAAGCAACAGACTGATAGCTGAAATGGAAGAATACATTAACAAATACTCTGAATGTGTGGTAAGTACTAACAGATTTCCAACATCACTTTCTGCCATCACAGGTGATGAAGAGGGAGGCACTTCAAACTGATTATCTATAGTCTCATCAGTATCCACATCTTCTTATGAGAGTCACAGTAGCAGCTCAAGTGATGGATTAGTTTGTACTCACAAAAGTAAATCACATGTTTGGGGCAGAAGCAGAAATGACAGTGAATACAGCTGTGTTTCAACATTGCCATTTGAAAATGATGACAGGGAAGAATTTGCAGATTCCTTTGATACTAAAGAGTTTCAGATGAATAATAGATCATGGCAGGAGGAAGAAGTATTTGATATCTTTGAGGATGAAAAAACCTTTGGAACTTCATATACTGGCTATCACATGGAGTGCTCTCAGGTGCTATCACCTGAACAAGTTGAAGGGTCTATTAATTGTCTTGTTTATTTTACTACCAGCGAATCTCTTCTCAAGAAAACTCAGACTTTACATATGTAGAGGCAGGATCTGAAAAACCATCTCATGAGAATGAAAAGCCATCAGAACTAGTTCAGTTTTCACTCCCTGCTTCAGATTCACTGAAGTGGTTCCTGTGCTTAACAACGCTGAGACTGATCAGTCTAATGAAGATTTCACTATTCAGAGAAATGAAATACAGAATTGTGACATGTCTTCACCAAAAAATGAAGTTTTGTCAGAAATTGCATTAGACTGTTTAGAAGAATCACCAGAAGAAACAGTTTCTAATGCCAGAACTGTCCTGAACACAACTACATCTTCAAACACACCTTCATCATATGAAAGTGACATTTGCGAATCCTTATATTCTAACACCAATTGAAATGAAATAAAACTCTCAGAGACAAATGATTCTGAAAGTTTAGAGAATAGATCTGAAAACTCTAATTCCATTCAACAGGAGGATGTGGAAGTTCCAGTTCCAAGAAAGTCCATTCGTGAATATGTGCAAGACTTTGAAGAAATGCACAAATCTCATTCACAGAAAGTTCATGAAATGAAACGTAGGGAACCTGGTGTCATGATAAGGCAGCGTTTAGAGACTCTTAGAGAGAGTGCTTTAAGTGGACAGAGGAGCTCAAGTCATAGCTCAAGCAGACCTCAAAGTGAGGAAAGAGATTTATCACGTGCAAAATCACCACCACCATCATGTGAGGGCAATAGAA